>CAMYPC010000079.1:0-33043 GCA_947284805.1 Coleophora flavipennella | reverse complement strand
AACACTTGAGAAATCTGTCACTGTCTCACACTCCTAAATCCGAGGATTAAGGCTTAAAATACAACCATCACAGCGGAATAAACAGAAAACCAAAATGAAGTGATTACGCTGAGTGAGACGCATAAATCATCGCTGTATGCCAGAGTATGCCGGTAGATGGCGCAAACAGAATAGACCTCCATCCGAGCGGTTAATTCGGTTTGCCCGTTATTTACACACACACCCTGTGCATGGGATCGGATATGGCGCGATTTTTTGTGATACAGAATGATGTTTAATTGAGCGTCTAATTATGTAAGGAAACGTGTTGGGCGCTGAATTTTATTTACAGATTGGTGACAAAATAGAACTTGGGAAATATTATGTCTAGTTTGGTGAGGATGTTAAAAACCGATTAGGGCGCCGATCACTCAATCCGAGCAGATTGATACGTGTTTCAATAATATCGAACGTAAGTATAATCATTTAAGGTTCAAATCAATGCGGGCTTCAACGCGGCTGTTACGTTGAAACCGAACGCCCAATTCTCGATTTTACATGTTTTTATTACTTTTCATCACTTTTGAATAAGTTTTAAAAAAATGTGTTCAATTAAAATGAAAGGTCTTAAAGTTACCGATTTTCCTGTGTTGGTATAATTTAAAATTAACCATTTGCTTTCGAGAAATTTTGCTATGTATACCAAAAACAGGGTCTACTTTTTTTTACATCAAAAGTGGTAATATTTTTAAAATTGTAGTCAATTAAATCGATTTTTATTACTCTAAGTATATAATATTTTTTTCCGTGGTGATAGCATAACACAGTCTTTCAATAATTTGAATTGAATTTGACCCATCTTATGGCCTTAAGTGCGAGTTTCACTCGTGCACAGATGGATCCGTAACACCACATCTCTCCACTCGAGCAAAATAATCATCAATCAATCAATCAATTAAACGTGCTATATTGTACTGACAGAAGCCAGCACATCGAGATAAACACGTGTAGCGCGTAGTTCGATTCTGATCCATACGCATAGCGCATAAGAACGGTACAAAGTCCAAAGTGCCTAGTAGGGATGCATCCGATACCGATACCGATACCGATATATCGGCGATACTTCGGGTTTGCCGATATATCGGTATCGGCGATATTTTATGGCAGATTCAACGATACTTTTCAAATTTCGCGCTTTAAAAATGTAATGTAAACGCGCGTGTTGTCCCATCTATTTCGTTGCAAACGAGGCATCGGTCGCATCTGAGAGACTATTTTCCACCGCAGGTCTTATTCAAACAGACTTGCGAAATCGCCTTTGCCCGCAAAACTTAATAATGCTTTGTTTTTTAAATAAACATCTTATAAATGTTAATTTTGATTTACTAAAACTATTAATTAATTGTGTTTATTGATTCTACCTTCCTTTTTGAATTCAATACGCGTATCGGTATCGGTATCGGTATCGCCGATATTTTTATAAGAGTATCGGTATCGTATCGGCAAAAAGGCGTATCGATGCATCCCTAGTGCCTAGCTTGATGTGCTAGCCTGTGTACAATATATTTATTAAGAATAATACAACGGTGCATTCGCTTTTTCTTAATGGCCTGGCAGTATCATCATCGCTGCGAATTTTTTAAAGCTTTTGCAGCATTCAAGCTAGGTAGGTATATTAAAAAGTAATTAGAAAATATGTAGTTTTAATGTTTTCTTGTATTGTATATCCTATTTCTTGCTTGTGCGGGCTCTGAATAAATGCATAGGTATCTTGTCTTACAGGAGAGATAACGAAAATTTGAATTGTACCACTTAGGCGGCTTTACTGCTTGAAGCAATTTAAATACATAGTACTAATCCTATAATCTAATATAATGATACCTATTAATATCAAACAAAAACATCAAAAAAAGCACCAGAAAAATGTTTTAGTTTTTCATTCAGTTCGGACTCCTTAAAGCGAGTACGATTTAAACTTCGTCGGTTTTTAAAAATGCATAATTGGTAAGCCAATTGGTTTTTATAATTTGAAGTTTATTATAGGATTATTACTAAAATCACACTAAATTTCACGCTTGTATTTGTAGTAACGATTTTATAATGAATAAAATACAAAAAAAAAAACCTTTAAAAAACCCTTGTTTACTTGCTATTTTGTATTTTTTATTAGTCATATTTCGTAAGGATTTTAGCCGTCTACCTATTCCAGTTCAAATGATACAGCCTTTTTAAAGGTTGGACGGACAGACAGATAGCACAGGCTTTTTTTTTCACAATTGGTAAGCCCTTGGCATCATCTCACCTGATGGTAAGTGACGATGATGCCGAAGATGGAAGCGGGCTTACCAAGATTCTGCAAAGCAATGGAGAACTGGCTATCTTATCTTCAAGCCCGAACACATCAATGTTATTAACACTGGTGTTTGGTGGCAAGACTTAGATAAGATGGAGGTAGCTAACCAGGCGGGCTCAGAAAATGGCCTTCCACGAACCAAACCGAGTCTTATAAGTTGACCCCACCGGGAATCGAACCCGTGACCTCCTGGTGTAAAGCGAATGGTCTAACCATTAAGCCACGGAGGTTGTTACTTATAGGGTCCCGATATCCGTTACTTAAGTCTACTAGTCTAGTCTTAAAGATAACTTAAGGCTTAGTAGGTACATTATTAAGGCTTGTACCGCCGTGAACGACCACCTTTTTAAACACTTTTTACTTCAATTATGCATTATTTTGCCAAAAAAATGTTTTGTAAGTTAAAAGATAAGAGGAGTGATTTTGATTTCCTCGTTTTCTATTTTAATACACAGAACTAAAGAAAAAAGTATCCAAATGTATTCCTTTTCAACCTTCTTCCAAAAAGGAAGAGGTTCTCAATTCGACTGTATGTTTTTTTATGTGTGTTACCTCAGATCTTTGCCAAAAAAATGTTTTGTAAGTTAAAAGATAAGAGGAGTGATTTTGATTTCCTCGTTTTCTATTTTAATACACAGAACTAAAGAAAAAAGTATCCAAATGTATTCCTTTTCAACCTTCTTCCAAAAAGGAAGAGGTTCTCAATTCGACTGTATGTTTTTTTATGTGTGTTACCTCAGATCTTTTGACTGGGTGAACCGATTTTTTATGATTCCTTCTTTCTTCTTTAAGCTAGTGCTTTCCATGTGATCTCATATAAATTTTATCAAAATCGGTGTAGTACTTTATTAGAAAACCAGCTTTTGCCCGCGGCTTCGCCTGCGTGGACATAGCTTTTATGACTCTTTTTGAGGGTGAGTGGTGCGGGAGCCGCAATCAGCTCGCAAGCGTGGACATGAGTTTTCTCCAGGTACCTCAGGAACTGTATCGGGCTATTTGGATTAGCAGTCTTTGTCACTTCCCACCCCCTCAACAAATTCTATACAAAAAATAACTTTAATCCGTTGCTCCGTTGCGACGCCACCGAAGTGCGCGAGCGTAGAAAACAGTTGTCCCCAGATCCCGCGGGAACTATGTCAGGATATACTTATTAGTAAATTATATCATTTTCCACCTCATTTCTGTGCTAAAAATCACACCAAATAATTTTTTCGTTACGATTTTAAATATTTTAACGACCAAAGAGTATTGTTTTAGTTTCCTCAGGAACTGCATCGGGCTATGATAATTTCTACAGATATAAAGTTGACTATTTCATTCCCAGTGATACAGGCTACGTGTTGAAGTGTGATTAGGTAAAAAACAAACAAACACATTTTCACATTTATAATAATAAGTAAGGATTTCTAAATCTTAAATAACTTAAAGAGCGTCGGTGGCAGTACGGTTAGGGCCACTATCTCCTGTCCGGAAGGCCGAGGTTCAAATGCTGCCACTTAACAAAATCTATACGTATATCGATTTCATACTGGTATGTACGTTTATCTGACACTCTTACGGTGACAAAAACATCGTGAGGAAACCTGCACACGCTTGCGAAGAAACTCGAAGCTTATGTGTGAAGTCAATCAACCCGCAATGGGCCCACGTGATCGTCTAAGGCCTGATCACCCTAACTCAGGGCAGGTCGAGCCCCTTGGTGGGGACGTATATAAACTGATATGATGAAATAACACATCGAAAAGCTAATTCAAATCATTGTATTAATCTAGTAATAAAACTTCCTAAAAATATTAATATGGGTCAAATCCTCGAGTCGTGTCAGCTCCAAAGTAGCCCATGACGTACTTCTCGTTGCTGCGCTGGATGGCAATAGACAACCTTAGCAGCAGGTAGGACCTCACGTCACATCTCCTCTCTCGAAGGCGACGGCCAATCTCCTTTGTGAAGGCAAAGGCCTCTGAGGGTTCAGCAGCCGGTTGTCTCACAGACCAGCGGCACAAAGCAGTAATTTGACTTCAAGACTGAGTACTTATTATGCTTCTTTCTCGCCGCAAATTGAGTAGCAGTACCGTACGGGTGAGAAGTGAGGCAGAAAAAGTAGAGTCCCAAAGAAGGCACGTTCCTCTCTTCCATATCTTCATCTTCCGGGCTATAAGGAACCACCATACAAAATTTCATCGAAATCAGCCTAGTAGTTTTTGCGTGATGCGCGAACATACAGTCAGACAGACAGACAGACAAAAATTACAAAAGTTGTTGTTTTGGCCTCTGTATCGTTAGTAATGTCCACCACAGTTATTATTTTCCAAAAATATTTCATGTACAGACACGGCCCGACCTGCCCTGTGTTGGGGTGATCAGGCTTTAGACGATCATGTGGGCACATTGCGGGTTGATTGACTTCACACATAAGCTTCGAGTTTCTTCGCAGGCGTGTGCAGGT
This sequence comes from Coleophora flavipennella, assembly GCA_947284805.1. Lineage (NCBI taxonomy): Eukaryota > Metazoa > Arthropoda > Insecta > Lepidoptera > Coleophoridae > Coleophora > Coleophora flavipennella. The sequence continues at coordinate 28,265 of CAMYPC010000079.1, read as the reverse complement.
TTCCTCACAATGTTTTTGTCACCGTAAGAGCGTCGGATAAACGTACATGCCAGTATGAAATCGATATTCGTATAGATTTTGTTAACTCTCTCGCTCGCAAAACTTTTTTTTTCTCCAAAAAAGTCGCGAAAAGCCTTAAAATTCGGCAAATAAATCACAGATTACGGAAAAAATACTAAAAAAATTCTTAGGGCCCACTGGGCCCCTCGGTCGGTCGGCCCCAGAGGCCATTTTCATCCTAATTTTTCATCCTAACCTACCTACCTAACCTAACCTAACCTTACCATATACATATACATATACCATACCAACCTACCAACCTACCAACCTACCAACCTACCAACCTACCAACCTACCAACCTACCGACCTACCAACCTACCAACCTACCAACCTACAACCTACCAACCTACCAACCTACCAACCTACCAACCAACCAACCTACCAACCTACAAACCTACCAACCTACCAACGTACCAACGTACCAACCTACCAACCTACCAACGTACCAACGTACCAACCTACCGACCTACCGACCTACCGACCTACCGACCGACCGACCGACCGACCGACCGACCGACCGGCCATTCAGCTGACTGGCTGGCTGGCTGGCCGGCCAACCAGCTGACTGGCTGGCTGGCTGGTCGGCCAACCAGCTGACTGGCTGGCTGGTTGGCCGGCCATTCAGCTGACTGGCTGGCTGGCTGGCCGGCCATTCAGCTGACTGGCTGGCTGGCTGGCCGGCCATTCAGCTGACTGGCTGGCTGGCTGACGGCCATTCAGCTGACTGGCTGGCTGGCTGGCCGGCCATTCAGCTGACTGGCTGGCTGGCTGGCCGGCCATTCAGCTGACTGGCTGGCTGGCTGGCCGGCCATTTAGCTGACTGGCCGGCCATTCAGCTGACTGGCTGGTTGGCTGGGCGGCCAACCAGCTGGCTGGCGGGCCGGCCAACCAGCTGACTGGCTGGCTGGCTGGCCGGACATTCAGCTGACTGGCTGGCTGGCTGGCCGGCCATTCAGCTGGCTGGCTGGCTGGCCGGCCAACCAGCTGGCTGGCTGGCCGGCCAAACAGCTGACTGGCTGGCTGGCTGGCTGGCTGGCCGGCCATTCAGCTGACTGGCTGGCTGGCTGGCCGGCCAACCAGCTGACTGGCTGGCTGGCTGGCCGGTCATTCAGCTGACTGACCAACCAGCTGACTGGCTGGCTGGCTGGCCGGCCAACCAGCTGACTGGCTGGCTGGCTGGCCGGTCATTCAGCTAACTGACTGGCTGGCTGGCTGGCCAACCGGCTGACTGGCTGGCTGGCTAGCTGGCTGGCCGGCCATCCAGATGGCTGGCTGGCTGGCTGGCCGGCCAACCAGCTGACTGGCTGGCTGGCTGGCTGGCCGGCCAACCAGCTGACTGGCTGGCTGTCTGGCTGTCCATTCAGCTGACTGGCTGGCTGGCTGGGCGGCCAACCAGCTGACTGGCTGGCTGGCTGGCCGGTCATTCAGCTGACTGGCTGGCCGGCCATTCAGCTAACTGGCTGGCTGGCTGGCCGGCCATTCAGCTGACTGGCTGGCTGGCTGGCCGGCCATTCAGCTGACTGGCTGGCCGGCTGGCCGGCCATTCAGCTGACTGGCTGGCTGGCTGGCTGGCCGGCCAACCAGCTGACTGGCTGGCTGGCTAGCCGGCCATTCAGCTGACTGGCTGGCTGGCTGGCCGCCCATTCAGCTGACTGGCTGGCTGGCTGGCCGGCCATTCAGCTGACTGGCTGGCTGGCTGGCCGCCCATTCAGCTGACTGGCTGGCTGGCTGGCCGGCCATTCAGCTGACTGGCTGGCTGGCTGACCGGCCATTTAGCTGACTGGCTGGCCGGCCAACAAGCTGACTGGCTGGCTGGCTGGCCGGCAAACCAGCTGACTGGCTGGCTGGCTGGCCGGCCATTCAGCTGACTGGCTGGCTGGCTGGCTGGCTGGCTGGCCGGCCAACCAGCTGGCTGGCTGGCCGAGCAACCAGCTGACTGGCTGGCTGGTTGGCCGGCCAACCAGCTGACTGGCTGGCGGGCCAACCGGCTGACTGGCTGGCTGGCTGGCTGGCTGGCTGGCCAACCGGCTGACTGGCTGGCTGGCTGGCTGGCTGGCTGGCCGGCCAAACAGCTGACTGGCTGGCTGGCTGGCTGGCCGGCCAACCAGCTGACTGGCTGGCTGGTTGGCCGGCCATTCAGCTGACTGGCTGGCTGGCTGGCCGGCCATTCAGCTGACTGGCTGGCTGGCTGGCTGGCCATTCAGCTGACTGGCTGGCTGGCTGACCGGCCAATTAGCTGACTGGCTGGCTGGCTGGGCGGCCAACCAGCTGACTGGCTGGCTGGCTGGCCGGTCATTCAGCTGACCGACTGGCTGGCTGGCTGGCCAACCGGCTGACTGGCTGGCTGGCTGGCTGGCCGGCCGGCCAAACAGCTGACTGGCTGGCTAACTGGCTGGCCGGCCAACCAGCTGACTGGCTGGCTGGTTGGCCGGCCATTCAGCTGACTGGCTGGCTGGCTGGCCGGCCATTCAGCTGACTGGCTGGCTGGCTGGCTGGCCATTCAGTTGACTGGCTGGCTGGCTGGCCGGCCATTCAGCTGACTGTCTGGCTGGCTGGGCGGCCAAACAGCTGGCTGGCTGGCCGGCCAATCAGCTGACTGGCTGGCTGGCTGGCCGGTCATTCAGCTGACTGGCTGGCAGGCTGGCCGGCCATTCAGCTGACTGGCTGGCTAGCTGGCCGGCCATTCAGCTGACTGGCTGGCTGGCTGGCCGGCCATTCAGCTGGCTGGCTGGCTGGCTGGCTGGCCGGTCATTCAGATGACTGGCTGGCTGGCTGGCCGGCCATTCAGCTGACTGGCTAGCTGGCTGGCCGGCCATTCAGCGGACTGGCTGGCTGGCTGGCTGGCTGGCCCGCCATTCAGCTGACTGGCTGGCTGGCTGGCCGGCCAACCAGCTGACTGGCTGGCTGGCTGGCCGGCCATTCAGCTGACTGGCTGGCTGGCTGGCCGGCCATTCAGCTGACTGGCTGGCTGGCTGACGGCCATTCAGCTGACTGGCTGGCTGGCTGGCCGGCCATTCAGCTGACTGGCTGGCTGGCTGGCCGGCTATTCAGCTGACTGGCTGGCTGGCTGGCCGGCCATTTAGCTGACTGGCTGGCCGGCCAACAAGCTTACTGGCTGGCTGGCCGGCCAACCAGCTGACTGGCTGGCTGGCTGGCTGGCCGGCAAACCAGCTGACTGGCTGGCTGGCTGGCCGGCCATTCAGCTGACTAGCTGGCTGGCTGGCTGGCTAGCTGGCCGGCCAACCAGCTGACTGGCTGGCTGGCTGGCCGGCCAACCAGCTGACTGGCTGGCTGGCTGGCCGGTCATTCAGCTGACTGGCTGGCTGGCTGGCCGGCCATTCAGCTGACTGGCTGGCTGGCTGGCTGGCCATTCAGTTGACTGGCTGGCTGGCTGGCCGGCCATTCAGCTGACTGTCTGGCTGGCTGGGCGGCCAAACAGCTGGCTGGCTGGCCGGCCAATCAGCTGACTGGCTGGCTGGCTGGCCGGTCATTCAGCTGACTGGCTGGCAGGCTGGCCGGCCATTCAGCTGACTGGCTGGCTAGCTGGCCGGCCATTCAGCTGACTGGCTGGCTGGCTGGCCGGCCATTCAGCTGGCTGGCTGGCTGGCTGGCTGGCCGGTCATTCAGATGACTGGCTGGCTGGCTGGCCGGCCATTCAGCTGACTGGCTAGCTGGCTGGCCGGCCATTCAGCGGACTGGCTGGCTGGCTGGCTGGCTGGCCCGCCATTCAGCTGACTGGCTGGCTGGCTGGCCGGCCAACCAGCTGACTGGCTGGCTGGCTGGCCGGCCATTCAGCTGACTGGCTGGCTGGCTGGCCAGCCATTCAGCTGACTGGCTGGCTGGCTGACGGCCATTCAGCTGACTGGCTGGCTGGCTGGCCGGCCATTCAGCTGACTGGCTGGCTGGCTGGCCGGCTATTCAGCTGACTGGCTGGCTGGCTGGCCGGCCATTTAGCTGACTGGCTGGCCGGCCAACAAGCTTACTGGCTGGCTGGCCGGCCAACCAGCTGACTGGCTGGCTGGCTGGCTGGCCGGCAAACCAGCTGACTGGCTGGCTGGCTGGCCGGCCATTCAGCTGACTAGCTGGCTGGCTGGCTGGCTAGCTGGCCGGCCAACCAGCTGACTGGCTGGCTGGCTGGCCGGCCAACCAGCTGACTGGCTGGCTGGCTGGCCGGTCATTCAGCTGACCGACTGGCTGGCTGGCTGGCCAACCGGCTGACTGGCTGGCTGGCTGGCTGGCTGGCTGGCCGGCAACCCAGCTGACTGGCTGGCCGGCCATTCAGCTGACTGGCTGGCTGGCTGGCTGGCCATTCAGCTGACTGGCTGGCTGGCTGGCCGGCCATTCAGCTGACTGGCTGGTTGGCTGGGCGGCCAACCAGCTGGCTGGCGGGCCGGCCAACCAGCTGACTGGCTGGCTGGCTGGCCGGACATTCAGCTGACTGGCTGGCTGGCTGGCCGGCCATTCAGCTGGCTGGCTGGCTGGCCGGCCAACCAGCTGGCTGGCTGGCCGGCCAAACAGCTGACTGGCTGGCTGGCTGGCTGGCTGGCCGGCCATTCAGCTGACTGGCTGGCTGGCTGGCCGGCCAACCAGCTGACTGGCTGGCTGGCTGGCCGGTCATTCAGCTGACTGACCAACCAGCTGACTGGCTGGCTGGCTGGCCGGCCAACCAGCTGACTGGCTGGCTGGCTGGCCGGTCATTCAGCTAACTGACTGGCTGGCTGGCTGGCCAACCGGCTGACTGGCTGGCTGGCTAGCTGGCTGGCCGGCCAACCAGATGGCTGGCTGGCTGGCTGGCCGGCCAACCAGCTGACTGGCTGGCTGGCTGGCTGGCCGGCCAACCAGCTGACTGGCTGGCTGTCTGGCTGTCCATTCAGCTGACTGGCTGGCTGGCTGGGCGGCCAACCAGCTGACTGGCTGGCTGGCTGGCCGGTCATTCAGCTGACTGGCTGGCCGGCCATTCAGCTAACTGGCTGGCTGGCTGGCCGGCCATTCAGCTGACTGGCTGGCTGGCTGGCCGGCCATTCAGCTGACTGGCTGGCCGGCTGGCCGGCCATTCAGCTGACTGGCTGGCTGGCTGGCTGGCCGGCCAACCAGCTGACTGGCTGGCTGGCTAGCCGGCCATTCAGCTGACTGGCTGGCTGGCTGGCCGCCCATTCAGCTGACTGGCTGGCTGGCTGGCCGGCCATTCAGCTGACTGGCTGGCTGGCTGGCCGCCCATTCAGCTGACTGGCTGGCTGGCTGGCCGGCCATTCAGCTGACTGGCTGGCTGGCTGACCGGCCATTTAGCTGACTGGCTGGCCGGCCAACAAGCTGACTGGCTGGCTGGCTGGCCGGCAAACCAGCTGACTGGCTGGCTGGCTGGCTGGCTGGCTGGCCGGCCAACCAGCTGGCTGGCTGGCCGAGCAACCAGCTGACTGGCTGGCTGGTTGGCCGGCCAACCAGCTGACTGGCTGGCGGGCCAACCGGCTGACTGGCTGGCTGGCTGGCTGGCTGGCTGGCCAACCGGCTGACTGGCTGGCTGGCTGGCTGGCTGGCTGGCCGGCCAAACAGCTGACTGGCTGGCTGGCTGGCTGGCCGGCCAACCAGCTGACTGGCTGGCTGGTTGGCCGGCCATTCAGCTGACTGGCTGGCTGGCTGGCCGGCCATTCAGCTGACTGGCTGGCTGGCTGGCTGGCCATTCAGCTGACTGGCTGGCTGGCTGACCGGCCAATTAGCTGACTGGCTGGCTGGCTGGGCGGCCAACCAGCTGACTGGCTGGCTGGCTGGCCGGCCAACCAGCTGACTGGCTGGCTGGCTGGCCGGTCATTCAGCTGACCGACTGGCTGGCTGGCTGGCCAACCGGCTGACTGGCTGGCTGGCTGGCTGGCCGGCCGGCCAAACAGCTGACTGGCTGGCTAACTGGCTGGCCGGCCAACCAGCTGACTGGCTGGCTGGTTGGCCGGCCATTCAGCTGACTGGCTGGCTGGCTGGCCGGCCATTCAGCTGACTGGCTGGCTGGCTGGCTGGCCATTCAGTTGACTGGCTGGCTGGCTGGCCGGCCATTCAGCTGACTGTCTGGCTGGCTGGGCGGTCAAACAGCTGGCTGGCTGGCCGGCCAATCAGCTGACTGGCTGGCTGGCTGGCCGGTCATTCAGCTGACTGGCTGGCTGGCTGGCCGGCCATTCAGCTGACTGGCTGGCTAGCTGGCCGGCCATTCAGCTGACTGGCTGATTGGCTGGCCGGCCATTCAGCTGGCTGGCTGGCTGGCTGGCTGGCCGGTCATTCAGATGACTGGCTGGCTGGCTGGCCGGCCATTCAGCTGACTGGCTAGCTGGCTGGCCGGCCATTCAGCGGACTGGCTGGCTGGCTGGCTGGCTGGCCCGCCATTCAGCTGACTGGCTGGCTGGCTGGCCGGCCAACCAGCTGACTGGCTGGCTGGCTGGCCGGTCATTCAGCTGACTGGCCAACCAGCTGGCTGGCTGGCCGGCCAACCAGCTGACTGGTTGGCTGGCTGGCCGGCCAACCAGCTGACTGGCTGGCTGGCTGGCCGGTCATTCTGCTAACTGACTGGCTGGCTGGCTGGCCAACCGGCTGACTGGCTGGCTGGCTGACTGGCTGGCCGGCCAACCAGATGGCTGGCTGGCTGGCCGGCCAACCAGATGGCTGGCTGGCTGGCCGGCCAACCAGCTGACTGGCTGGCTGGCTGGCTGGCCGGCCAACCAGCTGACTGGCTGGCTGGTTGGCCGGCCATTCAGCTGACTGGCTGGCTGGCTGGCCGGCCATTCAGCTGACTGGCTGGCTGTCTGGCTGTCCATTCAGCTGACTGGCTGGCTGGCTGGCCGGCCATTCAGCTGACTGGCTGGCTGGCTGGCCGGCCATTCAGCTGACTAGCTGGCTGGCTGGGCGGCCAACCAGCTGATTGGCTGGCTGGCTGGCCGGTCATTCAGCTGACTGGCTGGCTGGCTGGCTGGCCGGCCATTCAGCTGACTGGCTGGCTGGCTGGCCGGACATTCAGCTGACTGGCTGGCTGGCTGGCCGGCCATTAAGCTGACTTGCTGGCTGGCTGGCTGGCCGGCCAACCAGCTGACTGGCTGGCTGGCTGGCCGGCCAACCAGCTGACTGGCTGGCTGGCTGGCCGGTCATTCAGCTGACTGGCTGGCTGGCTGGCTGGCTGGCTGGCTGGCTGGCTGGCTGGCTGGCCGATCAACCAGCTGGCTGGCTGGCTGGCTGGCCGGCCAAACAGCTGACTGGCTGGCTGGCTGGCTGGCCGGCCAACCAGCTGACTGGCTGGCTGGTTGGCCGGCCATTCCGCTGACAGGCTGGCTGGCTGGCCGGCCATTCAGCTGACTGGCTGGCTGGCTGGCTGGCCATTCAGCTGACTGGCTGGCTGGCTGGCCGGCCATTCAGCTGACTGGCTGGCTGTCTGGCCGGCCAACCAGCTGACTGGCTGGCTGGCTGGCCGGTCATTCAGCTGACCGACTGGCTGGCTGGCTGGCCAACCGGCTGACTGGCTGGCTGGCTGGCTGGCTGGCCGGCCAAACAGCTGACTGGCTGGCTGGCTGGCTGGCTGGCCGGTCATTCAGCTGACTGGCTTGCTGGCTGGCCGGTCATTCAGCTGACTGGCTGGCTGGCTGGCTGGCTGGCCGGCCAACCAGCTGACTGGCTGGCTGGCTAGCCGGCCATTCAGCTGGCTGGCTGGCCGGCCATTCAGCTGACTGGCAGGCTGGCTGGCCGGCCATTCAGCTGACTGGCTGGCTGGCTGGCCGGCCATTCAGATGACTGGCTGGCTGGTTGGCCGGCCATTCAGATGACTGGCTGGCTGGCTGGCCGGCCATTCAGCTGACTGGCTAGCTGGCTGGCCGTCCATTCAGCGGACTGGCTGGCTGGCTGGCTGGCTGGCCGGCCAACCAGCTGACTGGCTGGCTGGCTGGCCGGCCATTCAGGTGACTGGCTGGCTGGTTGGCCGGCCATTCAGATGACTGGCTGGCTGGCTGGCCGGTCATTCAGCTGACAGGCTGGCTGGCTGGCTGGCCATTCAGCTGAATGGCTGGCTGGCTGGCCGGCCATTCAGCTGACTGGTTGGCTGGCTGGCCGGTCATTCAGCTGACTGGCTGGCCGGCCATTCAGCTCACTGGCTGGCTGGCTGGCCGGCCATTCAGCTGACTGGCTGGCTGGCTGGCCGGCCATTCAGCTGGCTGTCTGGCTGGCTGGCCGGCCAACCAGCTGGCTGGCTTGCCGGCCAACCAGCTGACTGGCTGGCTGGCTGGCCGGTCATTCAGCTGACTGGCTTGCTGGCTGGCCGGTCATTCAGCTGACTGGCTGGCTGGCTGGCTGGCTGGCTGGCTGGCCGGCCAACCAGCTGACTGGCTGGCTGGCTAGCTGGCCATTCAGCTGACTGGCTGGCTGGCTGGCCGGCCATTCAGCTGACTGGCAGGCTGGCTGGCCGGCCATTCAGCTGACTGGCTGGCTGGCTGGCTGGTCATTCAGCTGACTGGCTGGCTGGCTGGCCGGTCATTCAGCTGACTGGCTGGCTGGCTGGCCGGCCATTCAGCTGAATGGCTGGCTGGCTGGCCGGCCATTCAGCTGACTGGCTGGCTGGCTGGCCGGTCATTCAGCTGACTGGCTGGCCGGCCATTCAGCTCACTGGCTGGCTGGCTGGCCGGCCATTCAGCTGGCTGGCTGGCTGGCCGGTCATTCAGCTGACTGGCTTGCTGGCTGGCCGGTCATTCAGCTGACTGGCTGGCTGGCTGGCCGGCCATTCAGCTGAATGGCTGGCTGGCTGGCCGGCCATTCAGCTGACTGGCTGGCTGGCTGGCCGGCCATTCAACTGACTGGCTGGCTGGCTGGCCGGCCATTCAGCTGACTGGCTGGCTGGCTGGCCGGCCATTCAGCTGGCTGGCTGGCTGGCTGGCCGGTCATTCAGCTGACTGGCTGGCTGGCTGGCCGGTCATTCAGCTGACTGGCTGGCCGGTCATTCAGCTGACTGGCTGGCCGGCCATTCAGCTCACTGGCTGGCTGGCTGGCCGGCCATTCAGCTGACTGGCTGGCTGGCTGGCCGGCCATTCAGCTGACTGGCTGGCTGGCCATTCAGCTGACTGGCTGGCTGGCTGGCCAGCCATTCAGCTGACTGGCTGGCTGGCTGGCCAGACATTCAGCTGACTGGCTGGCTGGCTGGTCGGCCATTCAGCTGACTGGCTGGCTGGCTGGCCGGCCATTCAGCTGACTGGCTGGCCGGCCAACCAGCTGACTGGCTGGCTGGCTGGCTGGCCGGCCAACCAGCTGACTGGCTGGCTGGCTAGCCGGCCGGCAAGGCAAGGCAAGGCAAGGCAAGGCAAGTAATACTGCTCAGTACGAGAGGAACCGCAGTTTCGGACATTTGGTTCATGCACTCGGCCGAGCGGCCGGTGGTGCGAAGCTCCCATCCGCGGGATTATGCCTGAACGCCTCTAAGGCCGAAGCCAGCCTAGCCGAATCCGGCAAGGATATTCTCACTGTGGAGCCCCGAGAGTCGGGAGGCCCTAAACAATGTGACTTTACTAGTCGCGCTTTACTCCGTAATGTGCGACGTCAAAGCCCATTTGAATCTCTGAGATCGATGCGTAACGTTTAACGCGTGCACCACGGCTTTAAAGGTTCGAATTTACCGCAGTTCGATGTCGGGTCTCGGAATAGTCTATAGACGACTTCCGTTCCTGGCGGGGTGTTGTGCTCGGTAGAGCAGCGTCGTGCTGCGATCTGTTGAGACTCAGCCCTACGCCAGATGATTCGTCCGAGGACGATGGAATACAAAGGCTTTTTTTAATTAAAGTTCCATTGACGCGGACGCGGATTGTGTGTTTATGTGTTGTTGTTGTTGTGTTGTTGTGTTAACAAAAGCATCAATACAAATGCACACAAAACAAGGAGCCCCCCCACACCCGTTGGTAGTGTTAGACGAGCTTAATACTCGAATTCAAAGCTAAAAGATTGTTTTCGTGTATTATACGAAAAGTGCATTTGCAAGTGCATTTGCTATATTTTAATACACGAACACGATATTTTCGTTTAATACACGAATACAATCTTTTCGTTTAATACACGAACGCGATCTTTTCATTTAATACAGGAACACAATCTTCTAGTTTATCACACAAATTCGCGAATTTTATTTAATACACGAACACGATATTCTTGTTTAATACACTAAACACCCTTGATCGTATTAATGCACACTGCAATTTCATTGAACGTACTCTGCGCTGTTGCAAACGGAGTTCGTGTATTATAAATAATTTCATTGAAGGTACACTGCATCGAGCTGGTTATAGGCTAAATGTGCGAAAACGCTCCCCGCCGAGGGAGTTCGTTCGTGTATTAATTTCTGGCCACTGTTGCAAACGAAATTTACTGGTTCGTGTTGCGGTGAAGGGTGAATGGTGAAGGGTGAATGGGGAAGGGGAAAAGGGGGGGAGGGGGGTAAAGGGATTGTCATATTAGTAGTAATATAGTACTTTATAGTATAGTATTTTTGTGTATGGAGGGAGACCCCTCCACTTAATTATTTTTTTTAGTATTTTCTGTTGTAGCGGCATCGAGCTGGTTGTAGGCTAAATCTGCAAAAACGCTCCCAGCAGAGTGAGTTCGTGTATTGAAAACAATATCATTGAAGGCACACTCAGTTTATCGATCATTTAGTTTAAAGAGTTTTTAGCAAAAAAGTTAAAACAAAAAAAAAAGAAAAGTTACCACAGGAATAACCGACTTGCTTTTTGATCGTTCGACGTCGGCACTTCCCATCACTCAGAGCGAGTTAGTGTATTACTGCAATTTCATTGAATGTACTCGGCGCTGTTGCAAACGAACTAACAAAGTTTAGCAACGCTCCCTGCAGAGTGAGTTCGTGTATTATACATAATTTCATTGAAGGTACACTGCATCGAGCTGGTTGTAGGCTAAATGTGCGACAACGCTCCCCGCCGAGGGAGTTCGTTCGAGTATTAATTTCTGGCCACTGTTTCAAACGAACTGATAAAAAATTTACTGGTTCGTGTTGCGGTGAAGGGTGAAGGGTGAATGGGGAAGGGGGAAGGGGGGGTAGGGGAATTGTCATATTAGTAGAAATATAGTACTTTGCCGTTACCTTACGGAACCCAAAAAATAACTGAATTCAACAGATCAGTACGAGTACGTATGTCAGTCACGACTTCCACTGTTTACAACAGTTCATACGAGAAAACCCAGAGAATCACATCAAATTTCACGCTTGTAACTATGTATTACCGTTTTTAAGATAGAGCTAAATCGAAAATACATCTAGACCTATAAAAAACACCTTTTTGTGTATGGAGGGAGACCCCTCCACTTAATTATTTTTTTTAGTATATTTGTTGTAGCGGCATCGAGCTGGTTGTAGGCTAAATCTGCGAAAACGCTCCCAGCAGAGTGAGTTCGTGTATTAAAAACAATATCATTGAAGGCACACTCAGTTTATCGATCATTTAGTATAAAGAGTTTTTAGCAAGAGGTGCCGGAAAAGTTACCACAGGGATAACCAACTTGCTTTTTGATCGTTCGATATCGGCTCTTTCCATCACTCACAATGTCATTGAAGGCGCACTGCAATTTCATTGAATGTACTCGGCGCTGTTGCAAACGAACTAACAAAGTTTAGCAACGCTCCCAGCAGAGCGAGTTCGTGTATTAAAAACAATGTCATTGAAGGCACACTCAGTTTATCGATCCTTTAGTTTAAAGAGTTTTTAGCAAGAGGTGCCGGAAAAGTTACCACAGGGATAACCGACTTGCTTTTTGATCTTTCGATGTCGGCTCTTCCCATCACTCAGAGCGAGTTCGTGTATTAAAAACAATGTCATTGAAGGCGCACTGCAATTTCATTGAATGTACTCGGCGCTGTTGCAAACGAACTAACAAAGTTTAGCAACGCTCCCAGCAGAGCGAGTTCGTGTATTAAAAACAATGTCATTGAAGGCACACTGCAATTTCATTGAACGTACTCGGCACTGTTGCAAACGAACTAACAAAGTTTAGCGACGCTCCCAGCAGAGCGAGTTCGTGTATTAACAACAATGTCATTGAAGGCGCACTGCAATTTCATTGAATGTACTCGGCGCTGTTGCAAACGAACTAACAAAGTTTAGCAACGCTCCCAGCAGAGCGAGTTCGTGTATTAAAAACAATGTCATTGAAGGCACACTGCAATTTCATTGAACGTACTCGGCGCTGTTGCAAACGAACTAACAAAGTTTAGCAACGCTCCCAGCAGAGCGAGTTAGTGTATTAAAAACAATGTCATTGAAGGCACACTGCAATTTCATTGAACGTAATCGGCGCTGTTGCAAACGAACTAACAAAGTTTAGCGTCGCTCCCAGCAGAGCGAGTTCGTGTATTAAAAACAATGTCATTGAAGGCACACTGCAATTTCATTGAACGTACTCGGCGCTGTTGCAAACGAACTAACAAAGTTTAGCGACGCTTCCAGCAGAGCGAGTTCGTTTATTAAAAACAATATCATTAAAGGCACACTCAGTTTATCGATCCTTTAGTTTAAAGAGTTTTTAGCAAGAGGTGCCGGAAAAGTTACCACAGGGATAACCAACTTGCTTTTTGATCGTTCGATGTCGGCTCTTTCCATCACTCACAATGTCATTGAAGGCGCACTGCAATTTCATTGAATGTACTCGGCGCTGTTGCAAACGAACTAACAAAGTTTAGCAACGCTCCCAGCAGAGCGAGTTCGTGTATTAAAAACAATGTCATTGAAGGCACACTCAGTTTATCGATCCTTTAGTTTAAAGAGTTTTTAGCAAGAGGTGCCGGAAAAGTTACCACAGGGATAACCGACTTGCTTTTTGTTTGCAACTCTGCTGGGAGTGTTGCTAAACTTTGCGAGTTCGTGTATTAAAAACAATGTCATTGAAGGCACACTGTAATTTCAATGAACGTACTCGGCGCTGTTGCAAACGAACTAACAAAGTTTAGCGACGCTCCCAGCAGAGCGAGTTCGTGTATTAAAAACAATGTCATTGAAGGCACACTGCAATTTCATTGAACGTACTCGGCGCTGTTGCAAACGAACTAACAAAGTTTAGCGACGCTTCCAGCAGAGCGAGTTCGTTTATTAAAAACAATATCATTAAAGGCACACTCAGTTTATCGATCCTTTAGTTTAAAGAGTTTTTAGCAAGAGGTGCCGGAAAAGTTACCACAGGGATAACCAACTTGCTTTTTGATCGTTCGATGTCGGCTCTTTCCATCACTCACAATGTCATTGAAGGCGCACTGCAATTTCATTGAATGTACTCGGCGCTGTTGCAAACGAACTAACAAAGTTTAGCAACGCTCCCAGCAGAGCGAGTTCGTGTATTAAAAACAATGTCATTGAAGGCACACTCAGTTTATCGATCCTTTAGTTTAAAGAGTTTTTAGCAAGAGGTGCCGGAAAAGTTACCACAGGGATAACCGACTTGCTTTTTGATCGTTCGATGTCGGCTCTTCCCATTTCCCATCACTCAGAGCGAGTTAGTGTATTAAAAACAATGTCATTGAACGCGCACTGCAAATTTCATTGAATGTACTCGGCGCTGTTGCAAACGAACTAACAAAGTTTAGTAACGCTCCCAGCAGAGCGAGTTCGTGTATTAAAAACAATATCATTGAAGGCACACTGCATCGAGCCGGTTGTAGGCTAAATCTGCGAAAACGCTCCCAGCAGAGTGAGTTCGTGTATAAGAAACGATATCATTGAAGACACACTGCATCGAGCCGGTTGTAGGCTAAATCTGCGAAAAGGATCCCAGCAGAGTGAGTTCGTGTATTGAAAACAATATCATTGAAGGCACACTCAGTTTATCGATCATTTAGTTTAAAGAGTTTTTAGAAAGAAGTGCCGGAAAAGTTAACACAGGGATAACCGACTTGCTTTTTGATCGTTCGATGTCGGCTCTTCCCATCACTCAGAGCGAGTTCGTGTATTAAAAACAATGTCATTGAAGGCGCACTGCAATTTCATTGAATGTACAGTCGACTCCTCATCAACCTACCCTGTTTGGACTTTGACCCGTTAAAGTTGAACTTGGCGAATCGTGCGAGCGTGTGCGATATATTTATGTTATTTCGTTGCACTCGCGCACGTGCGGCCCGCGCGCAGCGTTGCCGCTCTGCGTTGACTCTCATCTTACCTGTTACAATCCATAATATACTATTCGAAGTGCACTAAAGCAGACTCAAGCAAAGATGAATCAGGATTTCGTCAACATCGTTCGCATGTGCTCTTCTAGAAAAACCTATAGCCATGAATACTATAATGGCGTCTTGCTCTTGATAACTAATTTAAAATGTTTTTTTTTCCATTTATTAATCTAACTAATATTTATAAACGTGAAAGTTTGGATGGATGGATTGACGTTTGTTATTTAATCACGCTAGAACCGCTAAACGGATCTGGATGGAATTGGGTAGGTAGACCGATTAGGACCTGGATTAACATATAGGCTACCTTTTATACCAATTTTTAAGTGGTTCCCGTGAGATATTGTGAACTCTCTTTTTATTAATTTCTGACACATAAAGCGAAGGAATTCATGCTATTGTGCACAGATAGCTGTGGAGTTGGAAAGTTACACAAACTACTAATAATTATCATAACCCGAAATACCTAGTTCCAGGGATTTAGAGGAAACTCAATTTCCACGCTCGCCAGCCACTTACGCACTGCGCACCCTCGAAGATAGTTACAGAAACTATGTTCACGCGAGCAAAGCCGCGGGCAAAAGCTAAATTTTAAATGTGAAACTGTGTTTGTTTGTTACCTCTACACGCTTCAACACCTCAACCAATCTTGACAAAATTTGGCAATCACCTCGCAACCACGTAGCTTATCTGTATTATAAAAAAGGACATAGATTGTATTGGAATACAACAAACGTGATTTATTTGTCGTTTTTATAGATATAGGTAAGGAAACCTTCGTGCGCGAGTCAGACGCGCACATAAAAGTTGGCCAATTTCTTAATTATTCCGTAATAATAGAACAGTCCGATAAAGTTCATGAGAGAACAAAACAAAACGATTTTTGGTTGATTTCTATAAACTTTATCGCAACATAGCAACAGAATGTTGTGATTTTTTTACACAGAGATGGTTGAGGGGGTGGGAAATGACCCAGGCTACTAACTAGCATATTTCCCGAGGGATCTAGGGAAAACTCATTTCTACACTCGCGCACGTCGGCGTCGCCACGGATTGACGTAATTTTTTGCATAAAAAAATTAGGGGACGGGATGTGACATGGACTTTTTAATTAAAATATCCCGATATATGTAGTTTCCGAGGAATCTGAAGAAAACTAATGTATATGCTCGCGAGCTGCTTGCGGCCCACGCACTACTCACCCTCATAGACAGTCATTAAAACGATGTCCACACGGGCAAGCTGTAGGCAAATCTAGTTATTAATTAATTACTTATTATTTGTTAGGTATCTCATAATGTCAGGCAGACCTAAAAGTCTGTATGTGGTCACAATTTGGATGAAGTGTGAGGATGGGTTTAGATTTAAAAAGAAAAGTAAATTCTGCGAATTTCTTAGTAAAGAAAAAAAATACCTGCCTCTCTTACGTCCACAAGAAGACAGCATTAGTTTGTTATCTACTTATGACCCTCAAGGCAAACTTGTGAACCGTATAAAGATGGTGTAAAAAAATTGGCGTAGGATTCTATTTCATACTGAACAACTTTTTCCAAGGTGCCCATAGTCAGTTCCCAACAATATATTTTCAACTTTCTTTTCAATACAAAATTGGTCAATTAGCTACCTAATTGAGTTCAAATTTTTATTTGTTAATTCGCAATTAAAGTTGTTAAGTATGGTAAGTAGAAGTTCTAGCGAGCGTTTTCTATACCAATTTTGTTTCACCTGTGCATAACTAGGTAAACTAACCCATGAGATCTAATAATACAAATATTCTAGTCTGTAATTTTTATATTAGTCAGTCTTAAAATTTTAAAGAAAATGATATTGATAACAAATCAAAAATCAATCACAGCGCTTTAACATTGCTTTATTTTTTTGTTACGAAGTAACAAGTATCTTATCTGTGCTATAACACCAAAAAATTAAGGTAATACAATTACAATAGCGACTTGCAAAAAAAACCGGCCAAGAGCGAGTCTGTTTTGCGTACTGAGGGTTCCGTACAATTGATAGAATTCTCATAGGTATTCCTGTAATCTGCAAGCAATAAATAATATTTTGTATTTTTTTTTCTAAATTTTAGGCTCAGTGGTTTCGGAGTTAAGAGTGTGGGATACCGAGCCCTTTCATTTGATATGTGACACAGTAAGGTTTGCAAAACTTTTTATTTATTTAATTTGCCCCCCAAAAATGATTTAAAAAAAAACAATTTTTACTTTGCACATATGTGTTTGGGACATAGGATTACACCATCCTACCAAATTTCACCAGATTTTTTACAAATTGGCTGTGACAGACAGACGGACGCACAAATGATCTTATAACGGTTTTTTTTTGTTTTTGCACGGAACCCTAAAAAGAGAGATATGCAGTCAGTGAACGTAGTAATAGAGATAATTATTATAGTTAAAATAAAAAAATAAAATTAGGACCACAGTAATCAAAAATAATTTTGACAAATCAGCTTCAAAAGTAGTCATAATTTCACTATCAAAAAGCTTTGTATTAAAAATAATTAACGACAAACATAATTAGCTAAATTTTGGAATAAACAAAAACATTATTTTAAATTATTAAAATATTAGGTAACAAGTATTTATATTTTTTTAAATAATCAACATATAAATCCAAAAATTTAAAAAAAAACTTAAATAAAATACACAACATTGAAAGACTTAGCCACTTATCTAGTAACAAAAATGATGCAAAAGATTAATAATTATTTGGTTAAACAACTAAATCATTAAGCAGTAAAAGACATAAGAAGCTACACATAGTTTTAATAAAATATCCAGATTGATGAATGCGGACCAATAAGACAATTTAGTAAATATACCTAGTGAGTAAAAATATTAACTACATTTGTTTAGACATTTGAAAATTTTAGTTAGCATATGCCGGCTGTTGTTTTGGTGCTCAACAACCTTTTAAGGCGTGACTACTACCAAAACTGAAAAACTTTCCCCATGGAACCCATAGGCAATTCGCAAAAATCATTTCAACTTAGCTGATTCGGCTAATCAGTTTGTATGGGGTTTTTTGTGAATTGACTGTGGGCTCTTTGGGCAAAGTTGTTCAGTTTCATAAGTAGAGTCAACCCTTAAAAGGTTGTTGTCCACCAAAATAATACCCAGTAAACGGTGAGATGCAGTCAAACGCCCTCAAACTCACAGATTTTTAATACTAGGAGCTCAATACTTTGAAAACGGCAGTTAGCAGTTCTACATTTTGACATCAAACACATTTATATGAATGTGTTTAATGTCAAAATACGGACCTACCAAGTTATCATCATAAGTCATCTTAAAGGGAACGGTCTGGACCTACAACAGAAGAGTGCAAGGTGGCAAATGGCACAGGTTGTGTTGTAAAACGGCGTCCGGAAAATGGAAATTTATAAGGTCTAATAAAATTAGCTGAAACTTTTTAAGTTGGGGCTTCTACTCTTGAAACTAAACAACTCTTTTGCAGAAACCCATAATGGATCCACGAAAAACATTCTTGAGCCCTCATACTAAGATGGCCAATCAGGTGACGGAACCGTTAAAAAAATAAAATAAAATGCCAGATTGACCATGGTTTTCTTGGGAAAAGTTGATCGGTTTAATAAGTAGAAGCCCTAGTTCAAATAGTTTCAGCTAATTTTGTTATACATACCTTATGATACAAAACATGGTAACAGATTTTTATTCACAAGTAATTCGATTTAAGGCCGTTAATATTTGGTAGGACCACCATTAGCATCTAACACTGCATCCAACCTGGATTTCATTCCGCTAACCATGTTCCAACACATATCCCGAGGATCACCTCTCATTAATTCCCACGTTTGGACTGCCGATTGCCGTAAGTTTTCTACGTTGCGCACTTCTGACACATCCTAATTTAGGACCATCTGTCCCCAGAGGTTCTCAATTGGGTTGAGGTCGGGGCTTTTCGCGGGCCATGGTATAACTTCAATGTCCGGCTGAGCTCGGAGCCAGTCCTGCACTACTCGGGCACTATGCACCGCACTGTTATCTTGGCACAAGTATATAATGCCCGTCGGAAAATGCAGTCGCACAGTCGGCACCATTACATCTCTTAAAATTTCAACGTATTGGTCCGCATTCATCCGTCCTGATATTTCTACCAGCTCTCCGGGACCTGCACAGCTCATCCAGCCCCAAAAGCCGAGGCTAAGGCGACCGCTCGATCTATTCGGCACGACATTATTAATAATATATCTCTCGTTGCGCCGCCTTTTTAAAAATTTTCGCTATATATCTCTATCTGATTTGAAAGTTTTTTCATCAACAAATATGACAATATTGTTCTCCCAATCAAAGTTGTAGTTCTCCAGACAAAAAGTAACTCTAGCCTGGGCGTGGGCAGGCGAAAAAATAATTTTTTTGGCTGGAATTCTTGTTTCCAGACCGACGTCCTTCAGTCTCCTTCTTATTGTTTGGGTTGATACCTGAAACACAAATGAAAATATGTAATAATTTCTACTAAGGACAGTTTATTAGAGAAAAATATGCATTTATGATAAGGGTTTAATGAGACTACTTTGAAATAACTTAAGGAATTAATTAAAAATTGAAAACACGACTGCGTAAAAACTGAACCCCTCCTTAGTGATCAGTCGGGAAAAAATGCCTATGTTACTCATGGGATTAAGACGAATCTAACGACACCTCGCACTTCACAATGCATCAAGTCGTTGTAGGCTACGAGCTGCCAAAGAAATACAAACACACATAACATGCATACATACACGCGAAAAACATAATCGTCCTTCTGAAGAAGTCGGGTGATAAAAGTAACAATACTAATCATAATACTACATAGTCGAAACAAAAACCTACTGAGATAAGTATTCAAATGATAAATAAGAAACATAGGAAAACAGGATGCCATAGATTAAAATTTATACTTAGCTAAATCTAAGATTCCTATTGAAATTTTAAATTTAAAAACTTAGGAATACAGGGAGAGAATTGTATTTCTTGCACAATTTTTACTGCTTAGGTATATCGTCAAAAATCTTGTGAGTGTTATCATTATCAACAATCATCATCATCATCATCATCATATCAGCTCATATACGTCCCCACCGAGAGGCTTGAGCTTACCCTGAATTAGGACGATCGGGCCTTATCAACAATATCATTATTCATTATCAAAATGTGTTTGTTTGTTACCTTTTCACGGGTCAACAGCTCAACCAATCTTAATGTTTAGCATGCAGGTAGCTTGTATCATGGGGAAGGACGTAAGCTAATTTTGATCCCGTAAAAATAGCATAGTCAAGATTGGTTGAGGTGTTGAAGCGAGAAAAGGTAACATACAAGTAATCTGTGTGATTGTTGTGATTTTTGCACTAAACAAGCTATTTTATAAGTTTTATAACATTACGAGTAGTAAGGATACACATAATGTTTGCTTCAACCTAACACTAACATCGTTTGTTTATAGGGTTCCATACCCAAAGGGTAAAACGGGACTCTATTACTAAGACTCCGCTGTCCGTCCGTCTGTCACCGGGCTGTATTTCATGAACCGTGACAGTTAGACAGTTGAAATTTTCACAGATGATGTATTTCTTTTATACTAAACAAATACTAAAAAAACAGATTAAAATACATATTTAAGGGGGCTCCCATACAACAAACGTGATTTTTTTGCTCATTTTTGCTCGATATTGATAACGACAACAGGTAGACGCTTCAAATATTCACAGGATATTTAGTTATATATTCACTATAATAATTCATAATTTAATTAAAAAATATATATATTCAAGGGGGCTTCCATATAACAGACATGATTATTTTTCGTTTTTATAGATAATGGTACCGAATCCTTCGTGCGCGAGTCTGACTCGCACTTGGCCGGTTTTTTTCATACTAAGAGCGTAGTTATTATATCATATATAGAATAATACATATTTTAGGAATAGTCAACTTACGTTATATTGTGTGGCAGTAGTTTGCGTGCTTAGAAATGGCTGTTCTGTATGTGCCGTTGCAATAGCAGCATCTTGCTGGGCGGTGGTAGCCCTCTGGTAGAGCTGCCGATGGTGAGCTGATAGGTCGCCTCCCGTTTCCTCATTACGGCGCAACCAAAAGTTGATCGTTTTCCTCTGAAATATTATTTGAAGTTGTGATATTTGGCCTATGGCAGATAGAGTGCAGTCTAAAGTGTTTTCTATTAATCTATCACAATAGAACTACGTTACGCTGGTGTTTTAATACCACGCATCCTTACACTATAATATTATAAATGTGACAATGTGTTTGTTTGTTACCGCTTTACACTTTAACACCTCAACCAAATTTGACGAAATTTTGCATGCAGGTAGCTTGTGTCATGAGAAACGACATAGGCTACTTTTTATCCGTGAAAAAAGCACAGTCCAATAAAAAAAAACATTTTTTGTTGATTTATATAAACTTCATCACAGCGGAGCAACAGACTGTTGCTCAAAGACAGACATAAAAACAATGCTCACGCCAACAAAAACAAGTTTCATCATATCAGATCATATAGGTCCCCACTGAAGGGCTTGAGCCTACTCTGAATTAGGTAGATCGGGGCTTTAGTCGACCATACGGGCCTAGTACGGATTGGTCGACTTCACACACAACCTTCGAGTTTCTTCGCAGGCGTGTGCAGGTTTCCTCACGATGATTTCCTTCACCGTAAGAGTAAAACTAGAAAAAAATATGATTTTTTAAATACTCACCGTTACTCCAGTTCGTCTCTCAATATCTTTAACTCTGTATCCACTGTCACGTAGGGTAACAATCAGTTGCCGTTGATGAGGCGTTAATTGTGGCGCCATTATATATTTTAAAATCACAAAAACTATTTTTTATTTTATTTAATCATAAAGCACATAATCACTAAGTCTTCACTAATTGTTGAGACCGCGTGTAGCGACGTAAGGGAGGCAACTGCCCAGTACTGATAACTGCTAACGTGATATGATAACAAAACAAAAGAATCACCACACTGGGCCGTAGGAGCACAAAAAATGTGCGGAGCAGAACGGCAACGTAGCTCATACTTTGCGCTGTGGTCTGTGATTGGCTGATGCGCACTATTCAGTCCCTTTCCTACAATTCGCTGTCAAATCTTACGTAGTTATTATTATTCCGGGTGGGTAGCTTGATGTGTCGCCCTGTGTACTCGGCGCTGTTGCAAACGAACTAACAAAGTTTAGCAACGCTCCCAGCAGAGCGAGTTCGTGTATTAAAAACAATGTCATTGAAGGCACACTGCAATTTCATTGAACGTACTCAGCGCTGTTGCAAACGAACTAACAAAGTTTAGCGACGCTCCCAGTAGAGCGAGTTCGTGTATTAAAAACAATGTCATTGAAGGCACACTGCAATTTCATTGAACGTACTCGGCGCTGTTGCAAACGAACTAACAAAGTTTAGCGACGCTCCCAGCAGAGCGAGTTCGTGTATTAAAAACAATATCATTGAAGGCACACTCAGTTTATCGATCCTTAAGTTTAAAGAGTTTTTAGCAAGAGATGCCGGAAAAGTTACCACAGGGATAACCGACTTGCTTTTTGATCGTTCGATATCGGCTCTTTCCATCACTCACAATGTCATTGAAGGCGCACTGCAATTTCATTGAATGTACTCGGCGCTGTTGCAAACGAACTAACAAAGTTTAGCAACGTTCCCAGCAGAGCGAGTTCGTGTATTAAAAACAATGTCATTGAAGGCACACTCAGTTTATCGATCCTTTAGTTTAAAGAGTTTTTAGCAAGAGGTGCCGGAAAAGTTACCACAGGGATAACCGACTTGCTTTTTGTTCTTTCGATGTCGGCTCTTCCCATCACTCAGAGCGAGTTCGTGTATTAAAATCAATGTCATTGAAGGCGCACTGCGAATTTCATTGAATGTACTCGGCGCTGTTGCAAACGAACTAACAAAGTTTAGCAACGCTCCCAGCAGAGCGAGTTCGTGTATTAAAAACAATATCATTGAAGGCACACTGCATCGAGCCGGTTGTAGGCTAAATCTGCGAAAACGCTCCCAGCAGAGTGAGTTCGTGTATTAGAAACGATATCATTGAAGGCACACTGCATCGAGCCGGTTGTAGGCTAAATCTGCGAAAACGATCCCAGCAGAGTGAGTTCGTGTATTGAAAACAATATCATTGAAAGCACACTCAGTTTATCGATCATTTAGTTTAAAGAGTTTTTAGAAAGAGGTGCCGGAAAAGTTAACACAGGGATAACCGACTTGCTTTTTGATCGTTCGATGTCGGCTCTTCCCATCACTCAGAGCGAGTTCGTGTATTAAAAACAATGTCATAGAAGGCGCACAGCAATTTCATTGAATGTACTAGGCGCTGTTGCAAACGAACTAACAAAGTTTAGCAACGCTCCCAGCAGAGCGAGTTCGTGTATTAAAAACAATGTCATTGAAGGCACACTGCAATTTCATTGAACGTACTCGGCGCTGTTGCAAACGAACTAACAAAGTTTGTACCTCGGAGTTCTGAAAACCAACAAAATAGAACCGAGATCATATTCTATTATTCCATGCACTAAGTATAGTATAGTACATTTTACATTTTACATTGTACCACACCGGAGCCCCCCACACTCGTTGGTAGTGTTAGACGAGCTTAATACACGAATTCAAAGCTAAAAGATTGTATTCGTGTATTAAACGAAAAGTGCATTTGCTATATTTTAATACACGAACACGATCTTTTCGTTTAATACACGAATACAATCTTTTCGTTTAATACACGAACACGATCTTTTCATTTAATACAGGAACACAATCTTCTAGTTTATCACACAAATTCGCGAATTTTATTTAATACACGAACACGATATTCCTGTTTAATACACTAAACACCCTTGATCGTATTAATGCACACTGCAATTTCATTGAACGTACTCGGCGCTGTTGCAAACGGAGTTCGTGTATTATAAATAATTTCATTGAAGGTACACTGCATCGAGCTGGTTATAGGCTAAATGTGCGAAAACGCTCCCCGCCGAGGGAGTTCGTTCGTGTATTAATTTCTGGCCACTGTTGCAAACGAAATTTACTGGTTCGTGTTGCGGTGAAGGGTGAATGGTAAAGGGTGAATGGGGAAGGGGGGAAAGGGGGGGGGGGGGGGGTAGGGGGATTGTCATATTAGTAGTAATATAGTACTATGCCGTTACCTTACGGAACCCTAAAAATAACTGAATTCAACAGATCAGTACGAGTACGTATGTCAGTCACGACTTCCACTGTTTTCAACAGTTCATACGAGAAAACCCAGAGAATCACATCAAGTTTCACGCTTGTAACTATGTATTACCGTTTTTACGATAGAGCTAAATCGAAAATACATCTAGACCTATTAAAAACACCTTTTTGTGTATGGAGGGAGACCCCTCTACTTAATTTTTTTTTTAGTATATTCTGTTGTAGCGGCATCGAGCTGGTTGAAGGCTAAATCTGCGAAAACGCTCCCAGCAGAGTGAGTTCGTGTATTAAAAACAATATCATTGAAGGCACACTCAGTTTATCGATCATTTAGTTTAAAGAGTTTTTAGCAAGAGGTGCCGGAAAAGTTACCACAGGGATAACCGACTTGCTTTTTGATCGTTCGATGTCGGCTCTTCCCATTTCCCATCACTCAGAGCGAGTTAGTGTATTAAAAACAATGTCATTGAAGGCGCACTGCAAATTTCATTGAATGTACTCGGCGCTGTTGCAAACGAACTAACAAAGTTTAGCAACGCTCCCAGCAGAGCGAGTTCGTGTATTAAAAACAATATCATTGAAGGCACACTGCATCGAGCCGGTTGTAGGCTAAATCTGCGAAAACGCTCCCAGCAGAGTGAGTTCGTGTATTAGAAACGATATCATTGAAGGCACACTGCATCGAGCCGGTTGTAGGCTAAATCTGCGAAAACGATCTCAGCAGAGTGAGTTCGTGTATTGAAAACAATATCTGAAGGCACACTCAGTTTATCGATCATTAGGTTAAAGAGTTTTTAGAAAGAGGTGCCGGAAAAGTTAACACAGGGATAACCGACTTGCTTTTTGATCGTTCGATGTCGGCTCTTCCCATCACTCAGAGCGAGTTCGTGTATTAAAAACAATGTCATTGAAGGCGCACTGCAATTTCATTGAATGTACTCGGCGCTGTTGCAAACGAACTAACAAAGTTTAGCAACGCTCCCAGCAGAGCGAGTTCGTGTATTAAAAACAATGTCATTGAAGGCACACTGCAATTTCATTGAACGTACTCGGCGCTGTTGCAAACGAACTAACAAAGTTTAGCGACGCTTCCAGCAGAGCGAGTTCGTGTATTAAAAACAATATCATTGAAGGCACACTCAGTTTATCGATCCTTTTTTTTTTTTTTTTTTTTTTTTTTTATTCACAATTGGTAAGCCCTTGGCATCATCTCACCTGATGGTAAGTGACGATGTTGCCGAAGATGGAAGCGGGCTTACCAAGATTCCCCAACGCAATGGGGAACTGGCTATCTTATCTATCTTATCTATCTTTTGTTTAAAGAGTTTTTAGCAAGAGGTGCCGGAAAAGTAGGGGAATTTTCATATTAGTAGTAATATAGTACTTTGCCGTTACCTAACGGAACCCTAAAAATAACTGAATTCAACAGATCAGTACGATTACGTATGTCAGTCACGACTTCCACTGTTTACAACAGTTCATACGAGAAAACCCAGAGAATCACATCAAGTTTCACGCTTGTAACTATGTATTACCGTTTTTAAGATAGAGCTAAATCGAAAATACATCTAGACCTATAAAAAACACCTTTTTGTGTATGGAGGGAGACCCCTCCACTTAATTATTTTTTTTAGTATTTTTTGTTGTAGCGGCATCGAGCTGGTTGTAGGCTAAATCTGCGAAAACGCTCCCAGCAGAGTGAGTTCGTGTATTAAAAACAATATCATTGAAGGCACACTCAGTTTATCGATCATTTAGTTTAAAGAGTTTTTAGCAAGAGGTGCCGGAAAAGTTACCACAGGGATAACCGACTTGCTTTTTGATCGTTCGATGTCGGCTCTTTCCATCACTCACAATGTCATTGAAGGCGCACTGCAATTTCATTGAATGTACTCGGCGCTGTTGCAAACGAACTAACAAAGTTTAGCAACACTCCCTGCAGAACGAGTTCGTGTATTAAAAACAATGTCATTGAAGGCACACTCAGTTTATCGAACCTTTAGTTTAAAGAGTTTTTGGCAAGAGGTGCCGGAAAAGTTACCACAGGGATAACCGACTTGCTTTTTGATCTTTCGATATCGGCTCTTCCCATCACTCAGAGCGAGTTCGTGTATTAAAAACAATGTCATTGAAGGCGCACTGCAAATTTCATTGAATGTACTCGGCGCTGTTGCAAACGAATTAACAAAGTTTAGCAACGCTCCCAGCAGAGCGAGTTCGTGTATTAAAAACAATATCATTGAAGGCACACTGCATCGAGCCGGTTGTAGGCTAATCTGCGAAAACACTCCCAGCAGAGTGAGTTCGTGTATTAGAAACGATATCATTGAAGGCACACTGCATCGAGCCGGTTGGAGGCTAAATCTGTGAAAACGATCCCAGCAGAGTGAGTTCGTGTATTGAAAACAATATCATTGAAGGCACACTCAGTTTATCGATCATTTAGTTTAAAGAGTTTTTAGAAAGAGATGCCGGAAAAGTTAACACAGGGATAACCGACTTGCTTTTTGATCGTTCGATGTCGGTTCTTCCCATCACTCAGAGCGAGTTCGTGTATTAAAAACAATGTCATTGAAGGCACACTGCAATTTCATTGAATGTACTCGGCGCTGTTGCAAACGAACTAACAAAGTTTAGCATCGCTCCCAGCAGAGCGAGTTCGTGTATTAAAAACAATGTCATTGAAGGCACACTGTAATTTCATTGAACGTACTCGGCGCTGTTGCAAACGAACTAACAAAGTTTAGCGACGCTCCCAGCAGAGCGAGTTCGTGTATTAAAAACAATGTCATTGAAGGCAACTGCAATTTCATTGAACGTACTCGGCGCTTTTGCAAACGAACTAACAAAGTTTAGCGACGCTTCCAGCAGAGCGAGTTCGTGTATTAAAAACAATATCATTGAAGGCACACTCAGTTTATCGATCCTTTAGTTTAAAGAGTTTTTTTTTCTTTTAGCTTTGAATTCGTGTATTAAGCTCGTCTAACACTACCAACGGGTGTGGGGGGGCTCCGGTGTGGATCACACCGGGGACACCTTGTTTTGTGTGCCTTTGTATTGATGCTTTTGTTAACACAACAACAACAACAACAAAACATAAAAACAACTCTAGGCCAGGGAGAACATGCTGATTCCTTCAGTGTAGCGCGCGTGCGGCCCAGCACATCTAAGGGCATCACAGACCTTGCTCAATCTCGTGCGGCTCGAAGTCGCCGGTCCCTCTAAGAAGAATTTTAATACGTCGCCAGTGAGTTGCGCGACTTGCGCCGCGCACACCTAAATGACGACGCCTATTTAGCAGGCTTGAGTCTCGTTCGTTACCGGAATTAACCAGACAAATCGCTCCACCAACTAAGAACGGCCATGCACCACCACCCACCGAATCAAGAAAGAGCTGTTAATCTGTCAATCCTTCCGGTGTCCGGGCCTGTTGAGATTTCCCGTGTTGAGTCAAATTAAGCCGCAGGCTCCACTCCTGGTGGTGCCCTTCCGTCAATTCCTTGTTTCAGCTTTGCAACCATACTCCCCCCGGAGTCCAAAATCTTTGGTTTCCCGGAAGCTGCCCGCCGAGCCATTGTAGTAACGTCGGCGGATCGCTAGATGACATATCTAATCGCCTTCGAACCTCTAACTTTCGTTCTTGATTGATGAAAACACTTTTGGCAAATGCTTTCGCTGATGTTCGTCTTGCGACGATCCAAGAAATTCACCTCTAACGTCGCAATACGAATGCCCCCAGTTGTTCCTAATAATCATTACCTCGGAGTTCTGAAAAACAACAAAATAGAACCGAGATCATATTCTATTATTCCGTGCACTAAGTATTCGAGCAGCATTTTGAGCCCACTTTGAGCACTCTAATTTGTTCAAAGTAAAATTGTCGGCCCATCTCGACACTCAATAAAGAGCACCGCGATAGGATTTTGATATTGAACCGGCGTTTTACCCCCGGCTCACCGACGATATGCTCCGCAGACGTGTCAGTATCGCCGCGTATGCGGCGCAACGACAGCGCGGTGCACAAAGGCAACTACGAGCTTTTTAACCGCAATAATTTTAGTATACGCTATTGGAGCTGGAATTACCGCGGCTGCTGGCACTAGACTTACCCTCCAATTGTTCCTCGTTAAAATATTTAAAGTGTACTCATTCCGATTACGAGGCCTCGTAAGAGTCCCGTATCGTTATATTTCGTCACTACCTCCCCGTGCCGGGAGTGGGTAATTTGCGCGCCTGCTGCCTTCCTTGGATGTGGTAGCCGTTTCTCAGGCTCCCTCTCCGGAATCGAACCCTGATTCCCCGTTACCCGTGACAACCATGGTAGTCGCAGAAACTTCCATCGAAAGTAAATAAGGCAGACATTTGAAAGATGCGTCACCGGTACTGGACCATGCGATCGGCAAAAGTTATCCAGATTCATCAAAATTAACGACTTCAGACGCGAGGCCCTCCGCCGATTGGTTTTGATCTAATAAAAGCACTCATCCCATCACTGGTCAGAGTTCTGATTGCATGTATTAGCTCTAGAATTACCACAGTTATCCAAGTAACTGAGTAAGATCTAAGGAACCAAAACTGATATATTGAGCCATTTGCGTATCGCCTTAATACGGCTTGTACTGAGACATGCATGGCTTAATCTTTGAGACAAGCATATAACTACTGGCAGGATCAACCAGGAGCTATCACGTATGTAGCGTCGTCCGGAGACGCGCACAACACAGCGATGTGCAAACCGACGAGCACGTGTTACCCCCCAAACTCTAGCGTTGAAACCTCGAGTTGGGGCGTGCCGTTCGTTCGAGTCGAGCTTAACGCC
>CAMYPC010000078.1:0-33610 GCA_947284805.1 Coleophora flavipennella | reverse complement strand
AAGACATTGGTGTCGATTCTGGCAAACACATACTAAAACTAAACTAATCCTAAAATTTCTTAAAATTAAGTTTAGGAAGTTCATTTTGCTATTCTGGTTTCACCACTCTACTATATTTAGACCGTAATTTGACACGTCTAAAATAATTTAAATTGAATAGGTTTTGTGTTGCCATTTTTAAGAAACCAAAAACAAATGAGCGAATGAAATCGTGTTTAATTTTTTTTTCAGTCTCTTAACGTCTCACGGGGACAAAAGCCCTTCCGAGACAATCCCCCATTTAATTAATCTATATTCGTTTTTTGATTTGTAATGCTAGTGCCAGTACATTACACATCTTCTCTGAAGTTCTTGACAGCATTTGCAGCATGAAATCGTGATCATAGAAAACAAATTGCAATTTTCGGGATAAAAAATATCTTTTTGACAATCAACCAGTGATGATTATACTCTTTGTTTCTATTTGGTTAACCCTACTTAGTCTGTGGTTATACTCTACGTCTTCCTGACAGGAAGTTCCTGTTTGTTGGATGGAAAATTTTGATAACGAGTTGGCCCAGAGACGCAGGACGATGCAGAATATGGAGATTCGTGAAAGGACCAACAAAAAACAATAGGAGCTGCTAGTAGAGCGGCTCCATGCAAGCTCACAACCAACATATTGAGGCGCTGGATGCCACGGAAGAGACAAGCCGTTGTAGGCAAGATGCCAGCAAATGTGAACGAAGCTTGGCTCACGCTGTGTACTGAACGCAACTTGGTTGAATTTTTTGTGCTAGAAATGGGTGGGTCAGTTTGACATTAGAACCATATATATGCAGGAGCTCCGCATATGTCACAGAGAGCCTTTACCTAATGAGAAACACACAGCATCCCAAACCCACAACTTTAATCGCGCAGTAATTTTACACAAGAAGTAACACAGATTAGGTGGTTGCCAAAATCCTTGTTCTGTGAGCCTTGCGACTAGCTGTGTTTTTTAAAATTCTACAATTGGTAAGCCCTTGGTAAGTAACAAATGATGCTTGAAGACGGAAGCAAGCTTAGTTATTTGGAGACAAGACAGATAAGATGGTGGTAGGCTAACCATGCGGGCTTAAAAAAATACCTAAATGAACTGTACAGTAAGACTCCACCAGAAATCTACCCCGCAACCTCTTGCGAGTGGACTAAACCACTTTGCTGTGGAGGTGGTTAAAAAGGCTGTAGCAAAGGCAGTCGTTTTTTTAATTGAATTGCTTTGTTTTGAATATCAAAACAAAACAACATAAATTGAAACAATGTTTTAATAATGGACTTGTAATGTTCACATTGAGTCCAGGGTCGCCATGTATGGTAAATTCTAATTTCATTTTGTTTTTAATTATATGTTATTGTTTACTAACATAGTATAAGTTGAACTAACAAATTATGGGCATAGCCTGAATTAAAGATAATAATAATAATAATAATACATATTTTAAAAATTTTCAGGAAATTAATAAGAATTCTGCGGTGGCGGTACTTTAGGAGAATTTAGTAGGGAAAATAAATAGATGTAACAGGGGTATTGATGGGCCACTTTGCCACTGACGCTCACCTCTAAAAATTTGGCCTGACAAATGACCCGACCTGCAGGGCCTGTGGTGAAGATACAGAATTAATGGAACACTTACTGTGTCATTGCGATGTCCTGGCTAGCAAGCATATTATGTACCTCCTAGGTGATGGTTACCCAAAACAAGCACCTTCCAATCAGTGGAATTGCTGCAGTACATCTTTGAGTAGGTTGAGGTGCAAAGGTTATAGGGGTAGACACAAAATAGATGAGGATGCAGTTGCACAATAGACGAGTGACGGCATGTAAGTGAATCCGTAATGTTTTGTAAGGATTTCCATGACGATCAGTCCTGCGCTGCCCACATCCATCGGCTTCCCGCGATCTTCACTAGGTCGTCGGTTGACCGCGTGGGAGACTGCCTACACTACGATTTCCGGTGCGCGGTCGCTACTCGAGAACTTTAATGCCCCAACGGACATGTGTTATACGAGCTATGTGCCCTGCCTTCCCTGAGCCTGTGTAAGATATCAACCGCAACATTTTAACTAATATTACAAATAACTCCATCTGTTACCTGGCTTACCCATAAATCAATGGCATTGAGATAGTAGTCTGTGTAGGTTGTCTTTTTTATTACACTAATTATTATTAAAATGTAATGGGCAGTTAAATAGCTGAAATGCCTGTATCTGTGTTGGTATATTAAAAATAGAAAATGTCTCATTTCTATGGAAAAATTCACAAAGGGCTACAATTGCACAGGGCATACAACTATTATTCTTATATATAAAATTCTCGTGTCACAATGTTCGTTCCCGTACTCCTCCGAAACGGCTTGACCGATTCTCATGAAATTTTGTGAGCATATTGAGTAGGTCT
This sequence comes from Coleophora flavipennella, assembly GCA_947284805.1. Taxonomy (NCBI): domain Eukaryota; kingdom Metazoa; phylum Arthropoda; class Insecta; order Lepidoptera; family Coleophoridae; genus Coleophora; species Coleophora flavipennella. The sequence continues at coordinate 31,191 of CAMYPC010000078.1, read as the reverse complement.
GAGAATCGGGAATCGGCCAACATCTATTTTATTTTAGGGTAGGGTAGGGTAGTGTAGTGTATGTAGGTTAGGGTAGGTTAGGGTATTGTAGGGTAGTGTAGTGTAGGGTAGGGTAGTGTAGTGTATGTAGGGTAGGGTAGTGTAGTGTAGGGTAGGGTAGGGCAGTGTAATGTAATGTAAGGCGGTACGTAGTTCGCCGGGACAGCTAGTATTTTTATAAATATTCGAACTGCATATTCTAGAAAGCATATGTGTCTATTATTAAGGGGACATACTTTGATGTTCAGTTTACTATTTAATCTAGGCTGTTTATAATGTTAAGTTTTCTCAACAGATTTGGGATGTTTGGGTGACTGAAGTGAAAAACAAGGCCTGGAAAGTGAGCAACTGGTGGAGTGGAGGAGCACCAATAACAGGCTTGTAAAAATGCAGCTAATTTGGCAAACGAACTTTACTCATTGGGTGTATGATACGAGCGGGAATATTTTTTCTTGAAAATGTGATTTAATAATAAATATTTGATTGTTTGTTAAAAATTGTTGTAAATGTGGTTGTAATGTAAAAAATTATATGAATTTTAATATGCAGAGTTTTTATTATTTCTTATTATACTTTCTCTAATATTATGGGCATCAGCGAGAAAGCCAGCAGGCACTGCTTCTACTCCTATATTAGCGTCGTCGTTGTCGTCATCTTCATCATCGTCTGTAATAAAGAAAAAAATAATTATAGATCACTCTTGCTTTCCTGTCTTATAGGATTTTTAACTACAAAATTTTGGGGGCTTAAAGAGTTATTCCACTGCCAAAATGTGAGAGATTTAGCATAGATCGAAACAACAATAAACATATTGAAATAAAAATTGTATTTTCTTTCTACTCAGACAGACCATATATAAAACAGAAGAGCAATCAATAACAAACATTGACACCTTCATTCAAAAACGCCTGCCACATAACGTAACGTGCCAGTACTCACACTCCTCTTCACGGCACAGTTGTGGCCATTATAATAGCCCAAGGCTGCTCCTCAGCTTCATCAGTCGTGGACCGGCTAAAGCCTTAGTGAGCAAATCTGCTTCCATTTCTTCTGTTCGCAGATACTTCACTTCTAAAACACCTTCTTGGATGCAGTCTCTAATGTAATGTACCTTGAGGTCTATATGTTTCGACTTGTTAGACACCATCGCATTACGACTTAATTTTATGGCTGCCTGATTGTCGTTTAAGACCAGTATTTGATCATAGCTGGCTCCTAAATCTTTGAAAAGTCTCTTAAGGTGGATGGCTTCTTTTGCCGCTTCCGTTAGAGCTGTATATTCTGCTTCTGCTGTTGATAATGCAACACATCTTTGTTTCTTGGATTGCCAGCTGACACATGTTCCTGCAAATTTAAAACAGTAGCCCGAGTATGATTTGCGATCAAGCTTGCATCCGCCCCAGTCTGCGTCCGCCAATCCGTACAAGTCATCGTCTGTTTTCGTAAACGTTAGACCAATATCCTTTGTACCTTTTAGATAACGCAACACCCTTTTTGCACACTTAAAATGTTCTTCCCCATAGCTGTCATTAAATTGTGATAAGTAACTTATGGCGAACATTATATCCGGTCTCGTAGCCACCGCTATGTACATAAGTGTTCCAATTAAATTTTTGTATGGAAGTTTTTGTTCATGTTGTGTCTCGCTCTTCTTTAGCGTAAGACCTGGCTCTATGGGTGTAGACGTGGGCTTGCAATCTTCCATTTTATACTTTTTCAAAATGTCCTCTATAAACCTTTCTTGGTTTAACTTTATTTTATCATTTTCATAGATCACATCTATGCCTAGTAACCTTTTGGGTGAACCCAAATCTTTCATTTCAAATTTGGTGTTGAGCAAGTCTTTGATCTCTTTTAGCATTTTTGGACACGAGTAGGCAATTAAAAGATCATCAACGTATATAGCTATGATAACTTTAGCTCCTCTTTTCTCTAATATATATACACATGGATCTGCATGTGATGTTTTAAAACCAATATTTTTTAATTCTGTATCGAGCTTCTTGTACCATTGCCTCCCTGCCTGCTTGAGACCATAAATAGCTTTTATTAGAAGACATACTTTTTCTCCTTTTACGTCCTTTATATCTTTCAACATACTCACTGTTTTGTGGTACATAGTTAGATCTTCATTTTCGCTTTCATCAACCATGATTTCTGTTAGGTAGTCTTCCAAATAGTCAGGATATTTCATTACAATATTTTCTTCTAATACACCATTAAGGTACGCAGTTGTTACGTCCATTTGGTTAAGTTGTAATTTCTGATCTATTGCTACTCCAACTAGCGAACGGATCGTACTAAGTTTTGCGACGGGAGCAAATGTTTCGTTGTAATCAACGCCTGGTCGCTGAGTAAACCCCCGTGCCACAAGTCTTGCTTTCCTTGTAATACAACTGTCTGGTCCCACTTTATTTCTTAGAACCATCTTATAGTCGATTATTTTCATGTCTTTACCTTTTTTGATTATTTTCCAGGTTCCATTCTTTACATGCGCTCTTATTTCTGCTTTTATAGCTTCATGCCAGTATTCATCTTCCTCGTTTTCATTTGTCAGGTAAGATAAATCATAAGTTAATAAACTTTCTTCAGTTGCAGCCAACACATAATCATTTGTCCACGCCGGCGGGTGTTTTTCTCTTTGCGGCCTCCCATTTTCAGGCATTTCTACAACTTCTGGAGCGTCTTCGTAAGACTCTGATTCATCTTCCTCTTCCACAGTGTTTGGACTCGGCGTCATGATATCATTTTTATTTTCTAAAATTTCAACTTCTATTTGCTGAATTTCTGTATTTTTTCTCTTATTTTTACTTTTCTTTTCTTTTTCGGGTTTCCTAGAGTCATGTGCCTCTTCGTTTATAAGGTTTTCATAGTTGTCTTCTTTTTCTTCATAGTACATTTTGTCTATGACCTTGACATCTCTACTGGCTATAACATCATTTTCTTCAGGTATAAATACTCGGAAACTTTTTGAAGTCAACGAATATCCCATGAAAACGCCCTCTTTAGCGGTTTGGGTGAGTTTCCCTTTTCTGTTTTTTCTTAAAACGAATGTCTTCCGACCAAAAACGTGCATGTGGTTACCTGATGGAGTTTTGCCAACCCATTTTTTGAATGGCACTTCACCCTTTAAGGCTTTTGATGGACAGCGGTTTATAAGGTAATTAGCGGTCGCCACTGCTTCCGCCCATAGCTTCTTTGGAGCATTCGCTTCAATTAGCAAGCATCTGGCTTTTTCTAGTAAGGATCTATTTTTCCTTTCGCTAATCCCATTCTGTTGTGGTGTATACACTGTCGTTAATCTCCTTTTGATTCCGTGTAATTTGAGGAAGTCATCAAAATCGTTATTACGGTATTCTGTACCGTTATCCGACTGTAGATTTTTTATCTTTTTATTCTTGAATGTCTCCACTTCGTTTTTGTATTCTTTGAAAACATTTAACACGTCACTTTTCCTTTTGATAAAATAAACGTGACAGTAACGAGTGAAATCATCTATGAAAGTAACATAGTATCTTGAGCCTGCTAATGTTTCACACTCTAATGGCCCACAAACATCGCTATGAATTATTTCAAGCGGTTCAGTTGAATAAAGATCATCATGTCTTTTGAATGGCAGTCTTGACATTTTGCCTTTGATGCATGTTTCGCAGGTTACAAATTTATTTTCAGTCAAGTTTAAACCATACATAAGATCCTCTTTAGCCATTTTTAGTAAATCTTTTTCATTGACATGACCAAGTTTTCGATGCCATTCCATGACATCGTTATCTTGTCTTTCTTTATTTGATGTGTATTGTGCAGTCTCTTTTTTATTTAACTCAAGATAGTAGAGCCCATCCTTTCGTTTTGCTGTCATCGCTAACTCACCGTCTTGTTCTATTATGTAGGCTTTGTCTTTTTTAAAAACAACCTTATTCCCTCTGTCTGTTATTTTTCCCACTGACAATAGGTTCGTCGAAATTTCGGGAACAAACAGGGTATCATTAAAGTTTATTTCATTTTTGTTAGTACTTACAGTAACTTTGCCTTTACCTTGGATTTGACTGGTGTATTTACTTGATGCCAGCTTTAATATGCCTTTTTCAGGGGTCATATTTGAAAATAGGTTTTTGTTTCCGCACATGTGAGACGAACAGCCGCTATCTAGACACCACATCTCTTTTGTTGTATCCGAATCTGCAGTACTTAAGCAAACGTTAAAGTTTTTATGTTGTTTACTGTTCTCCTTCCCATTGTGTACTTTTTTCTTAGTCCAACATGTCTCTGTAGAATGTCCTTTCTTTTTGCAGTTTTTACAAAACATGTTTCTTTTAGTGTGATATGCTTCTGAGCTTTCAGGCTTTTCACTGCCACTCCTAGCCTGGTATTCTTCCAGGAATTTAACTTTTAAATCATCAGGGCTTGGCAGTGTGTCTCTAGATTCTATGGCTATTCGAAAATTTTCGAATCTTGTCGGCAGACTATATAAAAGCATTATGCTAAGCAATTCCGATGGTATTTTAATGTCCATGTCGGCAAGTTTGTCCACGATATCCATAAAATTATTTAAGTGATCACGAATATCTTCTTCTTTGGACATTCTCTTTAGAACTAATTGCTTTAACAAAGTTGCCTTTCTGGCGGGACCCGAACTTTGGTAAATTCCTTTTAGTTTATCCCATACCTGTTTTGAAGTTGTACATCCTTTGATTTGCTTCAATTCGGGTGGCGATAGCAAAAGTAAAATTTCGGCCCTTGCTTTCAGGTCATCTTTTTGAAACGACGTTTTTTCCGCCGCATCTGCAGTAGGTTTTAAAATTCTTTCTCCACTCACGATGTCCCAGTAATCACATTTTATTAGGACTGCCTGTGCTTGCAGGCACCAGGTATCGTAGTTGGCCTTCGAGAGCAGCTCAATGCTACGATAACTAGTCGATGTGGACATTTTTATTTCACTAGTTTAGTTTTTTAGTTTAGCAACCACGCTCTGCTACCAATTTGTGAGAGATTTAGCATAGATCGAAACAACAATAAACATTCAGCTCTTAAATACAACAAAGGATGTGAGAGTTGCTGCAGGAGGTGAGGGCTAGTGGTCTGCTAGCTACAGGTGAGGGATGATGGGCTGCGACACGAGGTGAGGTCAAATGATCTCTTAATTATGCAGTGACAATACAAGAAAAAAATATATTGTTGCGAGCGAAGGTCATATGAGGACAATAAACTTGCAAACTATTAGAAAGTTAGAATTAATTTCAATTATCTATTACTTTTGGCATAATCTGTTTGTAAACTGTGAATCGTACTTCAAAAATACTGCAATTCATCACATCTGCTTATTGGGAACAAAAAAAATGCCATGTGGTCCCTATGTCACGAGTTACGAGTATAGCTAAGGGTTAGGCTTTGTGGCTGATGAGTGCACAGTAGGGAGGGTTGGGGTACACATAACCGGGTTGCCATAGGGGGAGAGCCTCGGTCGACAGTATAATCATCAAACCTAACATACCCATTTTTGGATTTCGTATGCCAGCCTGGTTATGTACACCCCAACGGGTATACTGGTTATGTATACCCGTGTCGGGGTCACACTATCTGTATAAAAATTGACATAACAGCAACTCCTTTTCCTACTTATTCCATGGTTTCAGTGTATTGTGATTTAAGCGATGGGCAAGTTCATTACCTACAATACTTTTGAATTACCTGATAGCACATCAGAGAAATAATTGTAGAGGACACAACTTGCTTTTATAATTTTAGAGGCAGTCTGTGGTTCAAAATAGAGGGTGCGATTCTTGTGCAGACACCTAAATTTGTTTTTAAGGCGTCCATACCACATCTCAACAATATTTCTGGTGTTGGTATGGCAGTCGTTGTACCTCACTTTGGCTTTACTTTCTGGGCTTGATACTGTTGTTGTTGTTGTTAGGGGCGGGCTGGTTTTCGCTTGTTTGGCCAGCATCACTGCCAGCCCAGCTCCTCCAAGAAGCCCAGTAGCCCCCGAAGGTTGCTGACGACTTCCTGAAGCGACCTCGGCTCACCGAGGTGCAGGACCCTGTACTGTGCTAGCTCCTTGCAATCCAGTAGGATGTGGGCAGCAGTCTCCTCAGCCTCCATGCATGCTCTGCATAGTGGGCTGTTGGTGATACCTAGAGCGAATAGGTGTTTATTGAAATGGCCATGTACAGTAATAGCGGCTGTTACCTTGCGGAGCTGAGCTCTCCCAAGTCTCAGGAGCTTCTTAGATGAGTCAGGGTTAGTTGTCGGCAGGGCCAACCTCGCTTGCCTGCAGGTTTCCAAACCGGACCAGTACAAATTGTGTTCATTGCCTCAGGGTGGACCGCAGCCAGCCAGATGGGAGGGGTATTATAGGTTTCGGTCCCACGGCCATATTATTATGCTCTGACCCTCTCCTGGCAAGCTCGTCCGCCGCATCGTTGCCGCGCGAATTGCTGTGCCCTTTAATCCATTGCAGAGTTACGCCGCTGTGGTTACATACCTCTATCAATTTTTGTTGGCACTCCAGTATAAGCCCCGATGTAGTCATGTTGCTCTGCAGGGCCTGTAGTACAGCTCTGCTGTCAGACAGGATGCGGATGGGGTAATCACACACTTCCCTTGCCCCAATCGCTTCAGCTGCCTTGATGATGCCCATACACTCAGCCTGAAAGCCCGTGTTATGTGCACCAAGGGGGTTGGCTATCCTGATGTTCAGATCCTCGGAGTAGACCCCATACCCAGTGCCAAAGGGCCTGGAGGGCTGCAGTGGGAGTTGTCCGCATGCAGCCCGTCACAGCCATGCCTGCCATTCTTTGGAAGCGTTGTAGTTTACTCACGACCTTAGATAGCTTAGTTTGTGGCCACCAGACTACGGCTCCGTAGCTTACCATTGAACGTATCACCGCTGTGTAGAGCCATAGCATAATCTTTGGGGTAAGACCCCATTTCCTACCTACCATTTTACGGTACTGCCACAGGGCAATAGTTGCTTTGTCTATTTTCTTGATGAGATGGCAACTCCAGTTTACTTTACTGTCAATGTAACATCTAGGTACTTGACCTCCGTTGACAGGTGAAGTTCTGTTTTGAAAAGTTTAGGTAGTAGGTAGTTACCTAAGTTTCATTTATTGGTGAACAAAACTAGTTCAAGTTTTCTTCAGGTTCACAGATAGTTTGTACTCGGTGCACTCGGATACTGGTGTAAGCCATGGTTGGAGAGGGTACCCCTTGTCGCCTGTAATAACAAAGCATATTTGATTAAATATATAAATGTTTGTAATATTTTTTTTTTTAAATGTGGAAGTTCCAGCACATATATATGTGGATTAGGTACTTACGCTGCCTTTGCCATGTTTTTCCTCTGTGGTAGCAGGGAATTTTATGTATTAGTGAGCCAGCTCGCTGACAGTTGTGTAGAAACATTATTTACACATCGGCTTACCGATGGTGGGCCCAGATCAATTAAGCTGTTTTCCCCTACATGGGCTTCAAAGCTTCCCTGGGAATAAAAATTCAAAGTAGCAAACACCTGTTGAAAGATTAATCTCTCTTAATACATAGACCATTTCAAAAAAGTTCAGTCATCCCCTGGGACTATCAACTACCTTGATATGCTTCGGGTTTTGGCCTTCATCTAACTCCGAGGCAGCATCCTTCGGGCGGGAGCCTAAACAATATGCGAAACTTTGTTTCTGTGAGGTCAAACGCATTTCTTAGTAGGTACAAGCAGTCTTTGGTTTCTGAAAAAGTACAAGATCAATTGAAGTAAATAGGACAAGAAGGACCACTGTATACATCCATATAACAAGCTAATTGATCTCTTTTACCTTTACGTAGCATCTGCAACACCAGCCAACACCATTTAATCATCCATTTTTTCTTCAAAAAGAATCCGATATGGAGTTTTTTAACACTTCAAATCACAGAATCCAATAGACTTACTTTAAATTTTAGGTTAAGCGTCAAGTTTTACGTGCCGTCTAAACTAAACTAATTTTACCTAATTTTAAGTGAGAAACGTCAAAACTTTGACCGCCAGAATAGAATAAACTGCCTAAATCTAAATTAAATTCCTAATCCTAAAATTAGAAACGTCAAAATCAGCTGACTTGATTTTAAGAATTAAACGTCAAATTAGAATGGACTGCAGAATAGCAAACCATAGTTTGACGTTTCTAAGTCTAAATTTACGTAAAACTAAATTTAGTCTGTCTGCCAGAATCGACACCATTGACTATTTCTCTTAAGATAGTGACTTTATTTGTACATAGCTTAGCCGATAATAGTGATATTTTCTCTACATCGACGAGTTGAGTATCTGCTCCTCCGTTTGTTATCGAAATTCACTACGTTTTTTGCTGCAGTTTGTTGTGTGAGATACTGACTCTTTTTCAGTTTAGTGCCTTTGTTTTTGAGACATTGACTATTTCTTTTAAGATAGTGACTTTATTTGTACATAGCTTAGTATATAGCCGCCCCACCTTCGTACGATATGGGTGGCAAAGGCGGCAAAGGCAGCCACAGAACTTGTGCAATTTGTGGTATCAAAGAACGAGAAACAAGTGATTCTCTGTTGTTTTCACAATTCCCCATGGATGAAAGCCGGTGAGTTGTCTAAATTTATAATAATGAACTATATAGATTGTTAAATTTATAACTTAAAAATTATCCAGTGACAAATTCACACATAGTCGTTTGACCCTAAATTAGATTCCCTGATATACCTACCTTGACTCCGGAGACTGTAATGCAACCACAGGCCATTGAACCTCTTGGTAGATGAGCATATAACCGGGCTGCCATAGGGGAGAGCCTCGCTTTGGGCTCTTCGACTGTAATTAATCATACCTTACCAAACCTATTTATGGATTTAATGGCAACCAGTTATGTACACTCTGACCAACCTCTTAATGCTTGACTTTGACTAATAAACATAAGCACATGGTATTTAAAGCAATACAGAATAAACAAACTTGCATTACAAGTGGTAGCTATGTGTTTGACCAGGCACCAATGATGTGTAAAAAATAATGTGGACAATGACTCAATATGTATTTTTTCTTAATTATCTGGTTATCTGCTGAATTATAACAAATTTAATACAAAATAAGAACTATTGCATGACGAAGATGTCATTGTAGTACCAAGAGTCCAAGATATTTAAGTTAATTTAGATATCAAATTATAATTTGGTATTAATGACAATAACCTCAAAAGGGCAACGAAAATAATTTCTCTTTTGGAACTAAAAATGTATGAAGCTATAGCCTGTTTATGTAAGAATTTTTCGCAAAAGGTATTTTACCATTCTTCACTGGCACTTGCTCACTACACTATGGTACAAATCATATAAATTGAGGTTTTATCTCCAGCTCCTGAGAAAACCAATAACGATGATAATATGTGTTTTTCGAAATTTCCCCAATTGAAAATCACTCGGGTCATAATGACCCATCGTCATCTGCGGCATGTTAAAACAATCAAGTACTGATCAAACAAACTATGAATATGTGTCTTACTTAATCTTACACTTTCTTTCACATGTTTTACCAATATCTCTAAAAATTACACATGCATACTGTGATTTTATTATGAATTCCCACTTTTAATTATTTGATTCAATATTTTAAATGTGTTATAAACTGCATACATATTCGTATTTACACTTTCAGTTGTAAAGCATGGCTAATAGTTGTTGGCAACGAGGAGCTCGTCCATTTACCAGTAGAAAAATTGCACCAACTGCGACATGTATGCGGAAATCATTTTCAAAGGAAAGATTTCAATAAAAAAGGAAATCGCTTAAAAAAACGTGCAATCCCTATATTGAATTTGATTAAAAGTCCACTCACTGATACCCAGTTGATTGATTTCCCTCAACGCATGTGGAAAAACAGGAATGGTGAGTATTAACGTCTAAAAAAATCCTCTTATTTTATGCCTTTCCCTTTGGTTTAAGCATGTTCCACTTTCCCAATTTTCAACTGAGTTGGTTTTTAGTTTTTTAGGCATCATCTCACCTGATGGTAAGTGACGATGATGCGATGATAATGAGGCTTACCAAGATTCCCCAATGCAATGGGGAAATAAATACTTTGTACTTTGCTAGAATAATAAATTGGATTTGTTTGATGCTCTCAATCCTAATCTGTTACAGCATTATAAGTTATAAGTTATGAAAAATACAGAATACAGCATAATTGTATCAGCTCATATACGTCCCCACCGAGGGGCTCGAGCCTACCCTGAATCAGGGCGATTAGGCCTTAGTCGACCACGCGGGCCCAGTGCGGGTTGGTCGACTTCACACACAACCTTCGAGTTTCTTCGCAGGCGTGTGCAGGTTTCCTCACGATGTTTTCCTTCACCGTTAAAGCAATCGGTAATTATATGTACGTAAGTTTTTGAAAAACTCATTGGTACATTGGCCGTCCAGATTTGAACCCGGTACCTCTGGTTAGATGGACCGAGTCGTTACCGGTTGAGCCACCGACGCTTTTTAAATTATATATAATAAATTATGTAAAATGACAGAAAGATTGAAAATAATTTGTAAATATGTAACTGTAGGAAAATAACCAAAGATTGAAAATAAAATGTAAAATTCTTATTTAAGCAAATATGTCAAGTATTTTTTATAAATTAAAAATTAATTAATTGAGTAGTATGTTTTATCTGTCAAAAAGTGCTCTTTTTCTCAATCAATCAAATTCAATTATATGTGTATAAAATGAAGATAATTCTTTTCAGTTCCTACACAAGCACAATCTAACCCAAGTGCTTCGACAAGCAAACAAACTGTGCATTCTAGTACTGTCGGTAAGCATATTAAATTATCTCCAACAACTTATTTGTGCCACACCCCGGATACTGCATACAAATGGTTGTGAAATGATATTTTTATAAACAAATGACCGAGCAAACAAAATCACGGCAAAACTCCATACTTTTGAGAAGTAAACTGTAACCAATCTGTATCAATCTGCGTGACGAGGGGGTTAGCTCGCAATCTAGAGAGCGGCAGGGAGTGTCCATACTGTATGTTAGTACTAATATATCTATTTTGTTTGTGCTATGCTACCACTTGTACTTCGTAATGTTATGAATTAGATTTGTATTATTTACATATTAGATGTCATTATTTTTTTATTATTTCACTAAGATTCGGAAGCAGTTGCGCTCCAACAATGCACTTTGCTTGCAACCCAGCTTAGACATAGCATAATTTTATTAGTTTTTTATTTAGTGTTCAATTAGAGAACCATCTGACAATATCATTGCATTTTGTTTTGGATCACCTCTAGGACACTGGGGGTCCAGACACACGGACTGCAAGCCAGTTGCAAACTTGCAGTTTGGATGCAGTTAGGCCACAACTTACTAGGAGAACTGCATCCAAACTGCGAATTTGCAGGTGGCTTGCAGTCAGTGTGCCTGGATCCCTACTGACATTGACAATTGCACAACCTGTACTAGGTCATATTTTGTTATTGACACTTTCACTCATAATCTGCTACACCAATATTAATTTTTAATAAAAAAAATGGATAATGGAAGGAATTTGTAAATAGCTGTAGAAACCATAATTGCTGTTCTTTGTTGATTGAATACAGACATCTGAATAAAATTAGTTGTTTTTAAAAAAAGTAAATTTAATTTCAGTTCTTAAACATTATGAGCCCGATACAGGAGCTTCGACAAGCAAGCAAACTGAGCAGATTGGTACTGGTGAGTAACTATAATAAAATTCACATTCATACGCACACAAACACACAAGCGCGCGCACGCACTTACAAACACAACATACACGCACCACTAATATACCACCAATATACACCATACAAATGTCTTAAATTGTGGTTGTACATTTTTTTTAAAAGAAAACAACAACCTCTGTAAGAGGCATCTTTGGAACTTGCATGGGTCAAAATTAAAATACTCAATTAAGTATGTTCTGAAAAAGTTTTCCTGTTAAATTTTCAATAAATATCTCTTTCTTGTTTTTAGTTCATTATTTTTATTGAAATTTAATTTGTGGCATTTCACCACGAAATTGAAAAAAGTTTTTTTTAAATTATTTCAGACCTATCTATAACACAATCTCTCAAGAGACAAGGGATAGCTGACAGTGGTGAGCCTGACACATCAGGAAAAAAGATGAAATTCGATGAAAAGTCTGGTATGTTAATTCATATTAATCTATCTCATGGTATATTAGTTTATTAATTTTATTGACAGTTATTTTGTGATGTTTTATCATAAAATTTCAAAAAAGCTTCCATTTAAGTACCCAAGGAGCTTAGTAAACCTAACATTACAAATTACAAATCATTATTTAGGTAGGTACAAATACAGGATTTTTTTAATAACTAGCAAGTTAAGGATGGACTCTACTCATGAAACTGAACAAGTTTCCCCAAGAAACTCATACTGCATTAGAAAAAAGAATCGCCTCTTTACAATTTTATATTTAAAATGATAGATCTATATGAAAATTAAAGAATCGAGACTTCGCCTGAACCAAAAAATACATAGGAATGTTGCTTCAAACATTTAGCCTGCATTTGCAATCAATAGTCAATGTCGCTGAAAACATTTGCGCTGCATATGATTTCAACACAGATGGCGTTTAAAACATTTTAACCTTGGCTTGACGGGAAATCATTTTCATTTTGAAATTTGGTGGCATGTAGTTTGGCCCTAAAATAGCACTCTTCCTGATAAGGGTGTTGTAAGAGGCTAATGAGGGAACAAACAGGGCCACCCCCTTCCATTCCGCGTACCATATCACCACTTTGCGATCGCCAAACCTGCTTGTCAAGTGTGGCGATTGCGGCAAACCCTCCCCCAACTTGGGGAAGGTCTTCTTTGTCCATAGTGGATGTTTTACATTTTACTTTTTGGTGCCTAGGTTCTTATATTTGTTTTCTTTATTTTTCCAGATTATACACCAAGAAAAAAGAAACTTATAGAACAATTGAATAAAACAAAATGCACACTAAAATCTTTGAGAAAAAGTGCAAAACTTGTTGAAAGAATAGATTCACCGGTACTCAAAGAAATAGTCCTTAATGCAAGCCAAAATCAACACCGTAAACCAAAGGGTAGGCGATGGACAACACAAAATAAAATATCCGCTCTAGCTATATTTAAACGTTCGCCGAAAACTTACCGATATTTAAACAAAATTATGCCTCTGCCAAGTGAAAAAACCTTGCAGAATATATTAAGAAAAATCCCTATGAAACCGGGAATAAATCAAACAGTATTAAATCATTTAAAAAAGATTTCCAAGAGCAGGGGCAACAAAGACAACCTATGTTGTCTATTATTTGACGAAATGTCGCTCAAGCCCCGACTTATTCACAATGTTGCTTCAGATATTGTTGAAGGATTTGAGGACTGTGGAGAAGAGCTTGGCCGTACGAACGAGCTAGCCGATCATGCTTTGGTATTTATGTTACAAGGGTTAAGACAGAAATTTAAACAACCAATCGCTTTTTACTTTGTAAAAGGTACCATATCTTCTCAGAAATTGGCAAATATTATAAATAATATAATAGATGAAGTTTCCGCCACTGGGTTTAAAGTATTGAATACGGTTTGTGATCAGGGCCCTACCAACATGGGCGCTCTCAAGTTACTTTCAGAATTATCGGGGCCAAGAGATGATGCTTCGAACCATTATTTCAATGTTAATAATGAAAAAATATATATTGTATATGATGTTCCACACCTTTTTAAGTCCATTAGGAATAACTTCCAAAAAAACGGAACAGTCATGTACAAAGAAAAAAAAGCGCAATGGTGCCATCTTAAGGCAGTAGAAGAAAAAAACCGAAATTTTCTTTATTTTTCAAAAATAACACAAAATCATGTTGATCCGAAATATCGCGCCAAAATGAAGGTCAAGTATGCAGCACAGATTCTGAGCAACACTGTAGCAGCAGTATTAAAACTAATGTCAGCTGCAGAGCCGGATCCTATAAAGTCAAATGATTTAATGGAATCGGCATTGGTCATCCAAGAATTAGACCGATTATTTGATGATACAAATGGGCCGTCATGCCATGACGACGTAAAAAAAGGACGAAGAGAAAATGTCTCCCTCAAGACAGATCATATGGATAAATGGACCGAGTCTATAAGAAGTTTGTCGACATTGAAATTCGTAAATAAAAATGGTGTAGTTGCGAAAAATGTAAAATGTATTTCCGGCTACATTACAACATTAAAGAGCCTTAGAGATATTTGGCAAACTTTAAGTGGACTGGGACACAAATATTTTAATCTTAGACAGGTTAATCAAGACGCACTAGAGAATTTGTTTGGTGTTATACGCCAAAGCAGCCCGACGAATCGCAACCCAACTTGTGCTCATTTTATGGTAGCTTTGAAAACTGCCGTAATTACAAAACTAAGTGCCCATCACAGCCGTGGATCAAACTGCGAAGCCGACAATAAAATCCTGCTAACTGATTTTCATAATCTTGTTTTCGAGTCTCAAGAAACTGTAACGGAAGAATTTTCCTACGAAAAAGATACAACTGTAGAAGAGAAAAACGAAGATGGAGCTGACGAAGATTATCCAATTTTTAGCATCCCTGAAGATGAAGATTTAATTTTAGATGATTTGTCTAGAATCGAAAGCCAGCCAGTAGTGTATGTTAGTGGCTACTTGGCGTCGAAGATTGTAAAAAAAACAAAATGCGTAATATGCGTCGAAAATATTAGAGTTGAAAGCCCTGATAACTCAGAATCAATCTATAGTTATATTGAATTGAGGGAATGGTGGGAGGACAAAAAGACACTAACGTACCCTACGGTGGGTTTATGCCGCTTAGTGCAAAATGCAACTATGACAACGACGGAGCTGACTTCAAGGCTACACGAGCCAAATATTTGCCATTTAGCGGTGACATTATATTCCATAAATTGTGATGCTAAATGGTTTACGTGCACTTTGCACAAGGCATCAATTTTTGAACTAATGTATAAAATTCTCGGGCTCCTTTTTATTAGGCGTCAATGCCAGATTATAAATCAAAGTCTTGCGCTGCAAGAAGAACGTATGGCGGATGCCCAAAAAATTGCGCAACAAGCAGGCACAGCCAAATAATTCATCATATCAGACGAAAAACGTCCACTGGTGGACAAAGGCCAAGGATTTCTACGACGACTAATCCTGCGCTGTCCGTGCAAATCTTTGGGGGAGGCCTATGTCCAGCAGTGGATGTTTTTGGGCTGATATGATAATGAGGGAAGATTATGCTACGACAAAACATTATCGCGCTGCGTATTTTAGGCCTACAGGAACAAAACATTTCTAGCAAATAAAAAATATAATAACGAAAGATACAGAATCTTCTTCGGGACTTTTGATAGGACAAAGCTGTTTGGATTCTATTTTTGGCATATCTGTGAGGAGAGGAGAATAAATACCTCGGTGGCCTGTGTCAGAAGGAGTTTGGTGACGCATGTAGCGCAAAGGTCATTATGCGCCAAAAAAATACATATTTTGCATTTTGTTTTTTCCACTATTACTATTATACCTAGCCTTATTGTAATCTAAACTGGTGGACTAAAAAATCGACTCAAAGTTTGTTGCCAGACATTTGAAAAGATAACTTAATCTATAATTAAAATTGCTATAGTTAAATTATTGATATCATAATTAAATTTATTCATTAATATTTAATTAAATTTGCCTACAATAAAAAGTTCATTTAATTTAAATTTGCTAGATTGAGTTATTTTTCCAAAAGTCGGACAGCAAATCTTGAGTAGATTTCTATGTCTTTGAGTATATTAATGGTAATATTATTAGTTGTGAATAAGATTAAATTATGAGTAGTTAATATATGTGGGGCATTCCACGTGAAGCGGACAGGTAAAAAATTTGGATGTTTCCGATTTTAGTAATATTTGATTTAAGTTATACCTTCGATCCAGATATACAATATTTTTTCAGTACAATTCATAGTTAAAGAGTTAAAGGGCATTGAAGTTTTGACTAATTTACATGTATGCGCTACTTCAAACCCAAGTACCAAGTGTTAAAAAGTTATAATCAAATAAACAAAGCACTGGAATGTATACTTGACTTGATGCGCTTCCTAATCGCATTTTTGTAAATTTAAAAAAGTTCTTTTTAAAGAAAATATGTAATTTAATGTTTCAAACTCGATTTTTTTAAAGTTGGACCAGTTTATTTTTTAATTATTTTTTTTCTCATAATAGGTATTAGTGTATAGATAATCCATGCCAAGTTTTGTAATGGGCCTGAAAGTCGTGTAGGAGCTAGACCAGTCACAATCCCGGAGCCCGCGAGCGACAGCTAACAAAAACTTTAGATCTGAAGATGCTTTACCTTATTTTGCCATTGTGACTGGTCTAGCTCCTACACGACTTTCAGGCCCATTACAAAACTTGACATGGATTATCTATACACTAATACCTATTATGAGAAAAAAAAACTGGTCCAACTTTAAAAAAATCGAGTTTGAAAAATTAAATTACATATTTTCATTAAAAAAAACTTTTTTTTTAAATTTATAAAAATGCGATTAGGAAGCTCATCAAGTCAAGTATACATTCCACTGCTTTGTTTATTTGATTATATTTTTCAACCGACATCAAAAAGGAGGAGGTTCTCAATTCGACTGTATGTTTTTTTTTGTATGTTTGTTACGCGATATATCCGCCGGTTATGAACCGATTTTCAAAGTTCTTTTTTCATTCGAAAGAGTATACAGGATCTGATGATGGGATCCCAAGAATATCGAGGGCAACCCTCAAATTTTATAGGCACATTTTACGTGTTTCATGTATTTTCTAAAATTATTAAAGTATTGGCGTCTGGTAGTCATAATCTCATGTTGATGAGCTGATGAAGGAAGGTACAACTCCTTAACGGTTACGTAGTTACTTAGGTACGTTTAAACCGATAGTTGTATTCTTTCAGGTTTTTTGGATGAGCTGATGATGCAAGATTCATGCTGTTGATATGATGATGGAAACCACAGGAATCTGTGTCTGTTAATGAAATACATGCATTATGATTTGATGGTTCCTTTTGCCGAGTGAGTGATTGGGTTTTAATGTTGTTAGATAGATAGCAATATCACTAAAAATAAAGAAAATAAAAATAATAGTTTAAAAAACTAAAAACCGACTTCCAAATGAAATCCACTCAAAAGTATGAAATAATATTATACTTAGATACATGACATTAACCAACAATAACGAAATCAAAGGTGGGTACGAATTAAATCAGGGGCCTAATATATTTTTTTGTCAGCAATGCCATAAGTAAAATGTGAGTAGCTGTGTGCTGGTACCGACCTCAAAAATAAATTTAGGCCCCTAATTTCATTCGTACCCACCTTTGATTTCGTTATTGTTGGTTATTGTCATGTATCTAAGTATAATAATATTATTTCATACTTTTGAGTGGATTTCATTTGAAAGTCGGTTTTTAGTTTTTTAAACTATTATTTTTTTAACACTTGGTACTTGGGTTTGAAGTAGCGCATACTTGTTATTTAGTCAAAACTTCAATGTCCTTTAACTCGTTAAATATGTATTGTACTGAAAAATATTGTATATCTGGGTTGAAGACATATATAGGTATAACTTCTGTACTTTTTGTACTAGGTTACCTGATAATAAATGAATAATAAATAAATAAATAAAATCTGATACATCAACATTTTTTACCTGTCTGCTTCACGTGGAATGCCCCATGTGTGATAAAAAATTATTTAAGTGTATGTATAAGAAAAACAAAGTGAGATTATAAAATGAACACCCGGACTTATAAAATGAACCTCGAGTAAATAGTAGGTACATTACTGCAGCGACCAGCAAAAGAAGCATTGATGGACGAACGTGTAAATGTGGGCCGAGGCGAAGCAATAAACAGCGTTCTTTTTGCAAGTCAGTTCAAAATTTAAATAAAACCTTTGATAACTTACCTACTTGGTTGCCATGTTTCGGAGTAAAATATAGTTCCATTTTTAAATTACTCGACAGATACACATAGTAATTTATTTGGCCGCTAAACACGAGAGATATGGATTTTCATACAATTTTGCCGGCCGCTGCTAGCATGTATTTGGCCAGTACAGCAATTTCGATTTATCTTGAAGAATGTTGTCAAAATAATGCTCAAATTTCCAAGCATGTTTGAGAAAATTAATTTTTTTTTGCCAAAACCGTGATAGGTATGTAAACATGATTTTTGTTTTTCTGTCACGGTTCTTTTTTAATTTACCTATTTTCTTGAAAAACGTCGTATAATAAATGTGTGTAAAAGGTAAATGACAAACTCGTGACTTTCTCGTTTGTTATTTACTTATATCATTAATAACTATTAAAACCAACTGGGATCAAAAAAATAATATTGTTTGTATATACTTAAAATATTAGGTTTGCATATAAACAGTTTCAGTTACATGAACGCTACAGCAATAATTCAGGTAGCAGAAATCTAACCTAAATATCAACTGGTATCAAAAAATATTCTTGTATGGGATCATTCAACAATTACGTGATCACCGGAAGGGGGGGGGGGTCAGATGCTTGTATATACATCTGGATTATTTGGGGGGGGGGGGAGGGAGAATCCATGATTACGTTATCATTTTATAAACTAAATATTTAAAATATTTACGTCCAATTTTGAAGTCTACTACTATTCATCTCATCAAGGATGTAGCTGAATGGTCTGCGTCTCCATTTAGTCAGGAATAGTCTGTATTTACTTAATAATTTTATTTAAAAATGACAGTATATTAATATTAAAATGTGTAGTTACATGTTGCATTTTGACAAACACACCCTCTTCCCAAATTTAGGTCATTTAAGACTCATAGAAACATGACATACGTGTCAGTGTTAATAAACAGCAAACATTTTAAGCACGGACGAAGATTACGTAATCAAGGCGAGGGGGGGGGGTTAAAAAACAAAAGATTACGCTGTGATCACATAGGGGGGGGGGGGGGGGGGTTAAAAACGGCCAAAAATGATCACGTAATTGTTGAACGATCCCTATGCTTAAAATTTAAATGCCAACTGGGATCAAAAAATATTCTTGTATACTTAAAATTTAAATGCCAACTGGGATCAAAAAATATTCTTAGTATACTTAAAATTTAAATGCCAACTGGGATCAAAAAATATTCTTAGTATACTTAAAATTTTAATGCCAACTGGGATCAAAAAATATTCTTAGTATACTTAAAATTTAAATGCCAACTGGGATCAAAAAATATTCTTAGTATACTTAAAATTTAAATGCCAACTGGGATCAAAAAATATTCTTAGTATACTTAAAATTTAAATGCCAACTGGGATCAAAAAATATTCTTAGTATACTTAAAATTTAAATGCCAACTGGGATCAAAAAATATTCTTAGTATACTTAAAATTTAATGTTAGTTAACTATCACTTTCAGGTAAGGTATCTAGGTAGGAAATATAGGTTTGCTATAAACAGGTTTGTTTACTGCAACGTGTTTGCTGGAAACTTATTGTAGTAGACACAAAATTTACCAAAAAATGCTAGTTATTACTATAATGTAAGATAATTAGAAGGAAGAAAATGTTTTTATGTTTAACATTAACAAAAAGTAATAGCTGATCTATTTGTATGAGAAGTCTATATTATATTTACTAATAGACAAAGTTGGAAGGAATTCGGTTTCAGGTGTTTTTTAAAAAGTTTTCCAAGTACTTACCTATCTTGTTTTTTTTTGGGTTGCCACCATAGTAAAAAATAACTTATTTTACTCATAAATGGCTAACGATTTTGATGAAACCCAATATATTAGAGTACGCGTTTGTTCGTAGTAAATGGGATATAGGCTCCCATACAAATCCAGGTTTTTTGATACTTTTTCTCAATAATGGCTTATATTAAAATTACTAGGACTTATTAAGGTCTAATGGGTACATCAATATTCCAGGAGAAATCTGACTAAGGTAGGTACCACTGATACAAACCCAAATTATTTGCAAATTTTTAGTACCGCAGTGAAGATAGCACCCCACTTTGCCGGACCCCTTTTTGTTGTGTATGCTGTGAACACGCCCTTACTATAAGGGGGTTAGCACCCTTAATCTTACATAATTTACCAATAATCGACACTACCGTACAAATAAAAGAATTTCAACTGTCAGAAGCCTTTCTTTTCATCTTTGTCTATGGATATGTCCTACCTTGATTAATAGTTCAGTCAATCTATAATATATAGCGAGGTACCTACCTAAATAAACAAACGCACAGCACAGACGAATTATTGTAAAGTGGATAACTGAATATCAGCGTAATTATCTACCTACCTATCAAGCAATAACGGAAGGATTTCACTACGAAAACAAAGCTTACTTTTGATCACGCACGAATAAACAACAGTTTCCTCAAATCGTTACTCAAGTGAATTGAACCTACTTTGAAAGAGATAGATAAGTACGGCTCCCTATTAAAATACATGAGGTGAAGTTGGTAAGACATATGTCGGCATGTTGAACAGGCTCTGCTGAATCGTTTAAAAGACAGAGCGACTCCAGTTAATGTTCATATTTTTAAGATATTTACGTCCAAACATTATTTGTCTAGTCGATTTTCCAAAAAATTGAACTCCTCTTTTAGGTACTTTGCATGAGGTGAAGTGGGTGAGGAATCAGGAACGAGGAGATCCGCAGGAGAACTAAAGTAACCGACATAGCTCACAGAATCGCTAAACTGAAGTGGCAGTGGGCAGGGCACATAGCGCGTAGAACAGATGGCCGATGGGGCAGTAAAGTTCTCGAGTGGCGACCGCGCACCGGAAAACGTAGCGTAGGTAGACCTCCCACGCGGTGGACCGATGACCTGGTGAAGGTCGCGGGAAGCCGATGGATGCGGGCAGCGCAGGACCGGTCGTCGTGGAAATCCTTGGGGGAGGCCTTTGTCCAGCAGTGGACGATTTGTGGCTGATATGATGATGATGATGATGAAGTGGGTGAGACATATGTCGGCATGTTGAACAGGCTCTGCTGAATCGTATAAGAGACAGAGCGACTCCAGTTAATGTTCATATTTTTGATTTATTTACGTATAAACTTTGTTTGTGTAGTCGATTTCCCAAAAAATTGAACTCCTCTTTTAGGTACTTTGCATGAGGTGAAGTGGGTGAGACATATGTCGGCATGTTGAAGAGGCTCTGCTGAATCGTTTAAGATATAGAGCGGCTCCAGTTAATGTTCAAATTTTTGAGATATTTACGTCTAAACTTTATTTGTGTAGTCGATTTTCCAAAAAATTGAACTCCTCTTTTAGGTACTTTGCATGAGGTGAAGTGGGTGAGACATATGTCGGCATGTTGAACAGGCTCTGCTGAATCGTATAAGAGACAGAGCGACTCCAGTTAATGTTCATATTTTTGAGATATTTGCGTCTGAACTTTTCATGTACAGCCAATTTTTTGAAAACAATAAAGAACAAGTTTAAGTTACTTTGCATGAAGTGAAGTGGGTAAGACATATGTCGGCATGTTGAACAGTCTCTGCTGAATCGTTTAAGAGACAGAGCGACTCCAGTTAATGTTCATATTTTTAAGATATTTACGTCTAAACTTAATTTGTGTAGTCGATTTTCCAAAAAATTAAACTCCTCTTTTAGGTACTTTGCATGAGGTGAAGTGGGTGAGACATATGTCGGCATGTTGAAGAGGTTCTGCTGAATCGTATAAGAGATAGAGCGACTCCAGTTAATGTTCATATTTTTAAGATATTTACGTATAAACGTTGTTTCTGTAGTCGATTTTCCAAAAAATTAAACTCGTCTTCTAGGTGCTTTGCATGAGGTGAAGTGGGTAAGACACATGTCGGCATGTTGAACAAGCTCTGCTGAATCGTATTAGAGACAGAGCGACTCCAGTTAATGTTCATATTTTTGAGATATTTGCGTCTGAAGTTTCTATATGAAGTCGAATTTTTCAAAAAATTGAACTCCACTTTAAAAGAGGAGTTAATTTTTTTAGAAAATCGACTACACAAACAAAGTTTATACGTAAATAAATCAAAAATATGAACATTAACTGGAGTCGCTCTGTCTCTTAAACGATTCATTAGTGCCTGGTAAACATGCCGAGATATGTCTTACCCACTTCACTTCATTCAAAGTACCTAAAAGTGGAGTTCAATATTTTGAAAAATTCGACTTCATATAGAAACTTCAGACGCAAATATCTCAAAAATATTAACATTAACTGGAGTCGCTCTATCTCTTATACGATTCAGCAGAGCCTCTTTAACATGCCGACATATGTCTCACCCATTTCACCTCATGCAAAGTACCTAAAAGAGGAGTTTAATTTTTTGGAAAATCGACTACACAAATTAAGTTTAGACGTAAACATCTTAAAAATATGAACATTAACTGGAGTCGCTCTGTCTCTTAAACGATTCAGCAGAGACTGTTCAACATGCCGACATATGTCTTACCCACTTCACTTCATGCAAAGTAACTTAAACTTGTTCTTTATTGTTTTCAAAAAATTGGCTGTACATGAAAAGTTCAGACGCAAATATCTCAAAAATATGAACATTAACTGGAGTCGCTCTGTCTCTTATACGATTCAGCAGAGCCTGTTCAACATGCCGACATATGTCTCACCCACTTCACCTCATGCAAAGTACCTAAAAGTAGAGTTCAATATTTTGAAAAATTCGACTTCATATAGAAAATTCAGACGCAAATATCTCAAAAATATGAACATTAACTGGAGTCGCTCTGTCTCTTATATGATTCAACAGAGCCTCTTCAACATGCCGACATATGTTTCACCCACTTCACCTCATGCAAAGTACCTAAAAGAGGAGTTCAATTTTTTGGAAAATCGACTACACAAATAAAGTTTAGACGTAAATATCTTAAAAATATGAACATTAACTGGAGTCGCTCTGTCTCCTTAACGATTCAGCAGTGCCTGTTCTACATGCTGAGATATGTCTTACCCACTTCACTTCATGCAAAGTACCTAAAAGAGGAGTTCAATTTTTTGGAAAATCGACTACACAAACAAAGTTTAGACGTAAATATCTTAAAAATATGAACATTAACTGGAGTCGCTCTGTCTCCTTAACGATTCAGCAGAGCCTGTTCAACATGCCGACATATAACTCACCCACTTCACCTCATGCAAAGTACCTAAAAGAGGAGTTCAATTTTTTGGAAAATCGACTACACAAACAAAGTTTATACGTAAATAAATCAAAAATATGAACATTAACTGGAGTCGCTCTGTCTCTTGAACGATTCAGCAGTGCCTGTTCTACATGCCGAGATATGTCTTACCCACTTCACTTCATACAAAGTACCTAAAAATGAAGTTAAATATTTTGAAAAATTCGACTTCATGTAGAAACTTCAGACGCAAATATCTCAAAAATTTGAACATTAACTGGAGCCGCTCAATATCTTATACGATTCAGCAGAGCCTCTTCAACATGCCGACATATGTCTCACCCACTTACCGCAGTGAAGATAGCACCCCACTTTGCCGGACCCCTTTTTGTTGTGTATGCTGTGAACACGCCCTTACCACAGATTACTAAGTAGTTACTACCCTTACTATAAGGGGGTTAGCACCCTTAATCTTACTTAATTTACCAATAATCGACACTACCGTACAAATAAAAGAATTTCAACTGTCATAAGCCTTTCTTTTCATCTTTGTCCATATCCTACCTTGATTAATAGTTCAGTCAATCTATAATATATAGCTGAGGTACCTACCTAAATAAACAAACGCACAGCACAGACGAATTATTGTAAAGTGGATAACTGAATATCAGCGTAAGTATCTACCTACACCTATCAAGCAATAACGGAAGGATTTCACTACGAAAACAAAGCTTACTTTTGATCACGCACGATTAAACAACAGTTTCCTCAAATCGTTACTCAAGTAAAGTGTACCTACTTTGAAAGAGATAGATAAGTACGGCTCCCTATTCAAATACATGAGGTGAAGTTGGTAAGACACATGTCGGCATGTTGAACAGGCTCTGCTGAATCGTTTAAAGTACAGAGCGACTCCAGTTAATGTTCATATTTTTAAGATATTTACGTCTAAACTTTAATTGTGTAGTCAATTTTCAAAAAAAATGAACTCCACTTTTAGGTACTTTGCATGAGGTGAAGTGGGTAAGACACATGTCGGCATGTTAAACAGGCTCTGCTGAATCGTATAAGAGACAGAACGACTCCAGTTAATGTTCATATTTTTGAGATATTTGCGTCTGAAGTTTCTATATGAAGACGAATTTTTCAAAAAATTGAACTCCACTTTTAGGTACTTTCCAAGAGGTGAAGTGGGTAAGACATATGTCGGCATGTTGACCAGGCTCTGCTGAATCGTTTAAAGTACAGAGCGACTCCAGTTAATGTTCATATTTTTAAGATATTTACGTTTAAACTTTATTTGTGTAGTCGATTTTCCAAAAAAATGAATTCCTCTTTTAGGTACTTTGCATGAGGTGAAGTTGGTAAGACATATGTCGGCATGTTGAAGAGGCTCTGCTGAATCGTATAATTGACAGAGCGACTCCAGTTAATGTTCATATTTTTGAGATATTTGCGTCTGAAATTTCTATATGAAGTCGAATTTTTCAAAAAATTGAACTCCACATTTAGGTACTTTGCAAGAGGTAAAGTGGGTAAGACACATGTCGGCATGTTGAACAGGCTCTGCTGAATCGTTTAAAGTACAGAGCGACTCCAGTTAATGTTCATATTTTTAAGATATTTACGTCTAAACTTTATTTGTGTAGTCGATTTTCAAAAAAATTTAACTCCTCTTTTAGGTACTTTGCATGAGGTGAAGTGGGTAAGACATATGTCGGCATGTTGAACAGGCTCTGCTGAATCGTTTAAGACACAGAGCGACTCCAGTTAATGTTCATATTTTTAAGATATTTACGTTTAAACTTTACTTGTGTAGTCGATTTTCCAAAAAATTGAACTCCTCTTTTAGGTACTTTGCATGAGGTGAAGTTGGTAAGACATGTGTCGGCATGTTGAAGAGGCTCTGCTGAATCGTATTATTGACAGAGCGACTCCAGTTAATGTTCATATTTTTGAGATATTTGCGTCTGAAATTTCTATATAAAGTCGAATTTTTCAAAAAATTGAACTCTACATTTAGGTACTTTGCAAGAGGTGAAGTGGGTAAGACACATGTCGGCATGTTGAACAGGCTCTGCTGAATCGTTTAAAGTACAGAGCGACTCCAGTTAATGCACACATTTTTAAGATATTTACGTCTAAACTTTATTTGTGTAGTCGATTTTCAAAAAAATTAAACTCCTCTTTTAGGTAATTTGCATGAGGTGAAGTGGGTAAGACATATGTCGGCATGTTGAAGAGGCTCTGCTGAATCGTATAAGAGACAGAGCGACTCCAGTTAATGTTCATATTTTTAAGATATTTACGTCTAAACTTTATTTGTGTAGTCGATTTTCAAAAAAATTGAACTCCACTTTTAGATACTTTGCATGAGGTGAAGTGGGTAAGACACATGTCGGCATGTTGAACAGGCTCTGCTGAATCGTTTAAAGTACAGAGCGACTCTAGTTAATGTTCATATTTTTAAGATATTTACGTCTAAACTTTATTTGTGTAGTCGATTTTCAAAAAAATTGAACTCCTCTTTTAGGTACTTCGCATGAGGTGAAGTGGGTAAGACACATGACGGCATGTTAAACAGGCTCTGCTGAATCGTATAAGAGACGGAACGACTCCAGTTAATGTTCATATTTTTGAGATATTTGCGTCTGAAATTTCTATATGAAGTCGAATTTTTCAAATAATTGAACTCCACTTTTAGGTACTTTGCAAGAGGTGAAGTGGGTAAGACACATGTCGGCATGTTGAACAGGCTCTGCTAAATCGTTTAAAGTAGAGAGCGACTCCAGTTAATGTTCATATTTTTAAGATATTTACGTCTAAACTTTATTTGTGTAGTCGATTTTCAAAAAAATTGAACTCCTCTTTTAGGTACTTTGCATGAGGTGAAGTGGGTAAGACATATGTCGGCATGTTGAACAGGCTCTGCTGAATCGTTTAAAGTACAAAGCGACTCCAGTTAATGTTCATATTTTTGAGATATTTGCGTCTGAAGTTTCTATATGAAGTCGAATTTTTCAAAAAATTGAACGCCACTTTTAGGTACTTTCCAAGAGGTGAAGTGGGTAAGACACATGTCGGTATGTTGAACAGGCTCTGTTGAACCGTACAAGAGACAGACCGACTCCAGTTAATGTTCATATTTTTGATTTATTTACGTATAAACTTTGTTTGTGTAGTCGATTTTCAAAAAAAATTAACTCCACTTTTAGGTACTTTGCATGAGGTGAAGTGGGTAAGACACATGTCGGCATGTTAAACAGGCTCTGCTGAATCGTATAAGAGACAGAACGACTCCAGTTAATGTTCATATTTTTGAGATATTTGCGTCTGAAGTTTCTATATGAAGTCGAATTTTTCAAAAAATTGAACTCCACTTTTAGGTACTTTGCATGAGGTGAAGTGGGTAAGACACATGTCGGCATGTTAAACAGGCTCTGCTGAATCGTATAAGAGACAGAATGACTCCAGTTAATGTTCATATTTTTGAGATATTTGCGTCTGAAGTTTCTATATGAAGTCGAATTTTCCAAAAAATTGAACTCCTCTTTTAGGTACTTTGCATGAGGTGAAGTTGGTAAGACATATGTCGGCATGTTGAAGAGGCTCTGCTGAATCTTATAATTGACAGAGCGACTCCAGTTAATGTTCATATTTTTGAGATATTTGCGTCTGAAATTTCTATATGAAGTCGAATTTTTCAAAAAATTGAACTCCACATTTAGGTACTTTGCAAGAGGTGAAGTGGGTAAGACACATGTCGGCATGTTGAACAGACTCTGCTGAATCGTTTAAAGTACAGAGCGACTCCAGTTAATGTACATATTTTTAAGATATTTACGTCTAAACTTTATTTGTGTAGTCGATTTTCAAAAAAATTAAACTCCTCTTTTAGGTAATTTGCATGAGGTGAGGTGGGTAAGACATATGTCGGCATGTTGAAGAGGCTCTGCTGAATCGTATAAGAGACAGAGCGTCTCCAGTTAATGTTCATATTTTTAAGATATTTACGTTTAAACGTTGTTTGTGTAGTCGATTTTTCAAAAAATTTAACTCCTCTTTTAGGTACTTCGCATGAGGTGAAGTGGGTAAGACACATGTCGGCATGTTGAACAGGCTCTGCTGAATCGTTTAAAGTACAGAGCGACTCCAGTTAATGTTCATATTTTTAAGATATTTACGTCTAAACTTTATTTGTGTAGTCGATTTTCAAAAAAATTAAACTCCTCTTTTAGGTACTTTGCATGAGGTGAAGTGGGTAAGACATATGTCGGCATGTTGAACAGGCTCTGCTGAATCGTTTAAATTACAGAGCGACTCCAGTTAATGTTCATATTTTTAAGATATTTACGTCTAAACTTTATTTGTGTAGTCGATTTTCAAAAAAATTAAACTCCTCTTTTAGGTACTTTGCATGAGGTGAAGTGGGTAAGACACATGTCGGCATGTTGAACAGGCTCTGTTGAATCGTTTAAAGTACAGAGCGACTCCAGTTAATGTTCATATTTTTAAGATATTTACGTCTAAACTTTATTTGTGTAGTCGATTTTCAATAAAATTAAACTCCTCTTTTAGGTACTTTGCATGAGGTGAAGTGGGTAAGACACATGTCGGCATGTTGAACAGGCTCTGCTGAATCGTTTAAAGTACAGAGCGACTCCAGTTAATTTTCATATTTTTGATTTATTTACGTATAAACTTTGTTTTTGTAGTCGATTTTCCAAAAAATTGAACTCCTCTTTTAGGTACTTTGCATGAGGTGAAGTGGGTTCGACATATGTCGGCATGTTGAACAAGCTCTGCTGAATCGTTTAAGAGACTGAGCGACTCCAGTAAATGTTCATATTTTTGAGATATTTGCGTCTGAATTTTCTATATGAAGTCGAATTTTTCAAAAAATTGAACTCCACTTTTAGGTACTTTGCGTGAGGTGAAGTGGGTAAGACACATGTCGGTATGTTGAACAGGCTCTGTTGAACCGTACAAGAGACAGACCGACTCCAGTTAATGTTCATATTTTTGATTTATTTACGTATAAACTTTGTTTGTGTAGTCGATTTTCCAAAAAAATAAACTCCTCTTTTAGGTACTTTGCATAAGGTGAAGTGGGTAAGATACATGTCGGCTTGTTAAACAGGCTCTGCTGAATCGTATAAGAGACAGAGTGACTCCAGTTACTGTTCATATTTTTGAGATATTTGCGTCTGAAGTTTTTATATAAAGTCGAATTTTTCAAAATATCGACTCCAGTTACTTTTCATATTTTTGAGTCGCTTTGTCTCTCAAACGATTGAGCAGAGCCTGTTCAACATGCCGACATGTGTCTTACCGACTTCACTTCATGCAAAGTACTTTAAACATGTTCTTTATTTTTTGAAAAATCGGCTGTACATAGAAAGTTCAGACGCAAATATCTCAAAAATATGAACATTAACTGAAGAATTTCTGTCTCTTATACGATTCAACAGAGCCTGTTCAACATGCCGACATGTGTCTTACCCACTTCACCTCATGCAAAGTAACCTAAAAGAGGAGTTCAATTTTTTGGAAAATCGACTACACAAACAAAGTTTATACGTAATTAAATCAAAAATATGAACATTAACTGGAGTCGCTTTGTCTCTTAAACGATTTAGCAGAGGCTGTTCAACATGCTGACATGTGTCTTACCCACTTCACCTCATGTAATGTACCTAAAAGTGGAGTTCAATTTTTTGGAAAATCGACTACACAAACAAAGTTTATACGTAATTAAATCAAAAATATGAACATTAACTGGAGTCGCTTTGTCTCTTAAACGATTTAGCAGAGGCTGTTCAACATGCTGACCTGTGTCTTACCCACTTCACCTCATGCAAAGTAACCTAAAAGAGGAGTTCAATTTTTTGGAAAATCGACTACACAAACAAAGTTTATACGTAATTAAATCAAAAATATGAACATTAACTGGAGTCGCTTTCTCTCTTAAACTATTAAGCAGAGCCTGTTCAACATGCTGACATGTGTCTTACCCACTTCACCTCATGCAAAGTACCTAAAAGTGGAGTTCAATTTTTTGAAAAATTCGACTTCATATAGAAACTTCAGACGCAAATATATCAAAAATATGAACATTAACTGGAGTCGCTCTGTCTCTTAAACGATTCAGCAGCGCTTTTTCAACATGCCGACATATGTCTTACCCACTTCACCTCATGCAAAGTACCTAAAAGAGGAGTTCAATTTTTTTGAAAATCGACTACACAAATAAAGTTTAGACGTAAATATCTTAAAAATATGAACATTAACTGGAGTCGCTCTCTACTTTAAACGATTCAGCAGAGCCTGTTCAACATGCCGACATGTGTCTTACCCACTTCACCTCTTGCAAAGTACCTAAAAGTGGAGTTCAACTTTTTGAAAAATTCGACTTTATATAGAAACTTTAGACGCAAATATCTCAAAAATATGAACATTAACTGGAGTCGTTCTGTCTCTTATACGATTCAGCAGAGCCTGTTTAACATGCCGTCATGTGTCTTACCCACTTCACCTCATGCGAAGTACCTAAAAGAAGAGTTCAATTTTTTGGAAAATCGACTACACAAACAAAGTTTATACGTAAATATCTTAAAAATATGAACATTAGCTGGAGTCGCTCTGTGTCTTAAACGATTCAGCAGAGCCTGTTCAACATTCCGACATATGTCTTACCCACTTCACCTCATGCAAAGTACCTAAAAGAGGAGTTTAATTTTTTTTTAAATCGACTACACAAATAAAGTTAAGACGTAAATATCTTAAAAATATGAACATTAACTAGAGTCGCTCTGTACTTTAAACGATTCAGCAGAGCCTGTTCAACATGCCGACATGTGTCTTACCCACTTCACCTCATGCAAAGTATCTAAAAGTGGAGTTCAATTTTTTTGAAAATCGACTACACAAATAAAGTTTAGACGTAAATATCTTAAAAATATGAACATTAACTGGAGTCGCTCTGTCTCTTATACGATTCAGCAGAGCCTCTTCAACATGCCGACATATGTCTTACCCACTTCACCTCATGCAAAGTACCTAAAAGAGGAGTTCAATTTTTTTGAAAATCGACTACACAAATAAAGTTTAGACGTAAATATCTTAAAAATATGTACATTTACTGGAGTCGCTCTGTACTTTAAACGATGTAGCAGAGCCTGTTCAACATGCCGACATATGTCTTACCCACTTCACCTCTTGCAAAGTACCTAAATGTGGAGTTAATTTTTTTGAAAAATTCGACTTCATATAGAAATTTCAGACGCAAATATCTCAAAAATATGAACATTAACTGGAGTCGCTCCGTCAAGTATACGATTCAGCAGAGCCTCTTCAACATGCCGACACATGTCTTACCAACTTCACCTCTTGCAAAGTACCTAAAAGAGGAGTTCAATTTTTTGGAAAATCGACTACACAAATAAAGTTTAAATGTAAATATCTTAAAAATATGAACATTAACTGGAGTCGTTCTGTCTCTTATACGATTCAGCAGATCATGTTCAACATGCCGACATATATCTTACCCACTTCACCTCATGCAAAGTACCTAAAAGAGGAGTTCAATTTTTTTGAAAATCGACTACACAAATAAAGTTTAGACGTAAATATCTTAAAAATATGAACATTAACTGGAGTCGCTCTGTACTTTAAACGATTCAGCAGAGCCTGTTCAACATGCCGACATATGTCTTACCCACTTCACCTCATGCAAATCACCTAAAAGAGTTCAATTTTTTTGAAAATCGACTACACAAATAAAGTTTAGACGTAAATATCTTGAAAATATGAACATTAACTGGAGTCGCTCTGTACTTTAAACGATTCAGCAGAGCCTGTTCAACATGCCGACATGTGTCTTACCCACTTCACCTCTTGCAAAGTACCTAAATGTGAAGTTCAATTTTTTGAAAAATTCGACTTCATATAGAAATTTCAGACGCAAATATCTCAAAAATATGAACATTAACTGG
>CAMYPC010000077.1:0-34510 GCA_947284805.1 Coleophora flavipennella | reverse complement strand
TAAAAAAATATACATATCGACGCTTGAAAAGCAAAAGGTAACAAGTACCAAAATACCTACTTTACAGCCGTTTAAAGTTTAAGAATTCCGAAAAAAAATCATAACTTTATACTCGATAGACCTTTTTAGATAAAACCAAAGGCAGAAAACTTATAAAAACGTGCTTTATGTACTCCAATGAATATTTGCTAAATACGATCCTTAGTTCCTGAGATAGTGGCGCTTATGCTTTAAAATCATGGTAAGGCGGCAACTAGAAATGGAGCAAGCGGCAGGAAAATTTTTTTTTAAATCGAAGCAAAAAGGCATAAACTACATTAAAAAATAAAATCGATCAGTACAAAGCAGCTCAAGTCACTTTTTTTCTGAAAACAAATGCAAGTAGAAACTTTAATAACGACACACTGAGATTTTTAAATAAAAGGCAAAAAATCTCAAGTAAAAGTTTATCATTGTCAATTTCTGAGTAAAAATATCTTAAATAAAACAAAAAAGTTAAGTTTAGTACATCAAAAAGTTGTAAACGGTGCTTTAATTATTTATTATAGAGAGGCAAAACCGTAAACATGACAAGATCAACGGTTACGCCGCTTTTAATTTCAATACACTATAGCTTTAAATTCAAGAATAATGGTAAAAAGACATGCAAAAGTGATTATTATATTCGTGTTTGTTTTAAACTTTAAGAGAAGCACCTATTTTATTTTATAATTAGCACACTTTGAGAGTTGTTTATTGAAATTTCCTACTGCTCTTTTAATACGAACGACAACTTAATGTCTATGATACCTACCGCAATCGCTGAGAGGTTTGGCGGTTGTAGACATGAAATGTCGTTCATGTAAAAGATCTCTTTGTGTAGAAAGGGTATTTAAAAGAAAATAACAAGAAATATAATCAACCATTAGAATCTTTTATCCATAAACTCTTTATAATCTTACTTTAGTTATTTATCAAAAGAACAACGGAAATGGCACTGATATTTAGAAATAAGACAATAAGTACCAAACTATTATTAGACAACAACGAGAAAAAAAATTATAGATTGATTGATTGATGAAGCTATAATTATTATCTCGTTGGTGTCTTATGTCAGTTTGGTACTTATTGTCTGATTTCTTAGATAATAATCATAGTAATGTGTCTAAATATTTATAAATTAAAATTCAGGAATATGCTGTTGCATAGTGAAATGAGAACACTACATTATTCTAATAATCAATTTTAAAAGAAATAACAGTTACTACGTAAAAAACATCAAATAACAAAACTTTCCAATATTTAAATAAATTTTAGGCCTATCCAAACAACAGTTGTATTCAGTTTCGGTATACTACTTACTTACGCGATATCGCCAATAAAAATATCGCTTTGCTATACAGTATACCGGTATGTTTATCGGTAAACCGCTCGCCATATTGTTTTAAAAACCCCTTATTTATACCTATATAGGAAGTAGTTAAGTATCTGAGATGCTTGTCATACATAATAAAGAGATATAAAAAGTCTCTTACAGCAATACGTTAGGTGACTAGGAAAGTTTTGAGATACGAAAAAAGTTTTGGCTTGGAAGTATTTTTTTTAATTTCAGTTTTTCAAAATACTCTCTATTAGTCTCTATACAATGATTCATTCGTCTAAACCAAGATTTATACCACTGGCGGTACTCTTCCTTCGGGAGGTCCTCAATCGCTGCTATGAAAGCATTCCGAGCATCCTCAGGGCTGTGAAAACGAACAGCACGGAGTCCAAGCTTCACTTTCGGGAAGAGAAAGAAGTCGCTCGGAGCTAGATCGGGGCTATTTTATTGAATTTATGAGGTTTTCAAAAACTCTAGGGTAACTTTGGTTTTGTGCGGTGATGCATTGTCATGATGCAAAAAAAGCCCTCGCAACCCTTTTTTTGGACGCTTTTGCCATAACGCGTCAAAACAAATTAGTGAACACACTTCGGTGTACCATTGAGCTTTAACAGTTTTTTGATTTTCTAAAGAAATTTTTGCTACATGACTACTTGCACTAAAAAATGTTGCCACCATTTTCTTCCCCATGCTGCGTCCTCGTTTGACTTTCCGGGGAAGCTCTTCGTCCGGAAAGTCCCAAACCATCGACTGCCGCTTAGTGAGTGGATCATATTGGTAGATCCAACTCTCGTCTCCAGTAATAACTTTAAATATATTACGTCCCTCTCCATTTTAAAATTTTTGAAGCATTTCGCGGCACCAGGTCACGCTAGCACACCCCGGACACTTGATACAAACGAGCGAGAAATGATAATATACATAAAAACAACTGACGTATCTATAGCCACAAATGCAGGTAGGGTTGAATCACACTGGCGGCATTGGTCCCGACATGTTTATTAGATATTTATACTGCACGTAACAATCAACAGTCGCTACCTACCTACTTAGTAGGTAAGTTACATGAATAAAATTGTTCTTCAAACATAGCTAAATAGGTACGTATACAACTAAAATCCCCCGCCCGCTAGTAATAGGTCAATGATCCCCGCACTGCTGGTCCGTATATTCGCGTGCAAAATTTAAAAAAACACGTTAGCCTTCACGTGACCTGGAGAGCATTGTCCTCGAGGTACCGACCGTTGATAATAATTATCAAGGATGATGTGATAAACTTTAAAAATGAAGACGTAGTCAAATTACGTAATCTTTGACGTGAATATGTAGAGCAATGAACTCGTGTTACCGATCGTAGAATCGACTGAATCTTATGAAGTTGACTCTTCAGTCCTCCGGGAATCAAACACGCGACTTCCTGGTGTGAAGCGAATGGACTAACCATTACGCCACGGAAGCGGTAAAAATCAATTGTTAGTCCATTCGCTTCACACCAAGAGGTCGCGGGTTCGATGCCCGGAGGGGTTAACTTTGTAAGACTCGGTTTGGTTGGTGGTTGGGGCATTATTATAGCCCGCCTGGCTAGCTACCACCATCTTATCTAAGTCTTGCCGCCGAATATCGATATTAACAGCATTGATGTGTTCCGGGTTGAAGATAAGATAGCCAGATCCTCATTGGGGAATCACCATGAGCCCGCTTCCATCTTTGGCATCGTCGTCACTTACCATGAGGTGAGATGATGCCAAGGACTTATCAACTGTGGATTAAAAAATATAAGGTGATAAACTTAAAAAATTACGGAAAGGTAGGTTAGGTACCTACAATAACAGTCAATATTTTTTTGGAATGCGATCTTTTTTTTATTCACAATTGGTAAACCCTTGACAACATCTCACCTGGTGGTAAGTGACGATGTTGCCAAAGATGGAAGCGGGCTTACCAAGATTCCCCAACGCAATGGGAAACTGGCTATCTTATTTTTATGCCGGAACACACCAATGATATCAACATTGATATTTGGCGGCAAGACTTAGATAAGATGGTGGTAGCTAGACAGGCGGGCTTAGAAAATGCCCTACCACCAACCAAACCGAGTCTTACAATTGACCCTGCCAGGAATCGAACCCGCGACCTCCTGTGTAAAGTCAGTGAACTTTGCCCCTGAGCTACGGAGGCGGTTTTATATATTTTACGATGCTACGGAAATGTACGTGTGCAAGTCAGACTCGCACTTGACCGGTTTTATTTCTACACTAGCAAATAATCATATGCTTTGTATGTAAGAATCTTCACAAAAAGCAAGATTAATGCGTTTTCTCCAGATACTTACCTAAGTGTGACAAAATACGAAATAAAGTAATGAACTGGCTTTTTGTGTTTTAATAATTCCCAAACGAAATCACAGCGTAGCTCATCCTTTACGTTGTTACCCAATCTACAGCCAATCTGCGTGACGGGGGGGGGGGGGTGAGGTCGACTTTAGAGAGCGGCAGGGAGTGTCCATACTCTACGTTAGTACTAATATATATACTGTGACGCTAGCTTGTTTTTGTTCGGCTGTCTAAGTATAAGGAACCCATCGCGAAGAAAGCTTCCTTACTTGAAGATGAGCATGTAAAATTTAATTGATTACCGGCGATGAAATCTGTAGGGTTTTTTCTATCTCCTTGTAGGTTGTTTTTGGGTCTTTAAGCAAAATTTTCCTTACCGCTTTTTTGTTTAGTTACAGAAGTAGCAGGACGACCCTTCTGTCAACATCTTTCAAAGAAAGTTTTCCCTATTTAATAGTGAAAACCATCAAAAAATTGTTGCACGGGATGGTGCAAGGTCGCCGAATGCAGACAAAAGTCTATTTTGGCACTCATTTTCTACTCAAATCAACTTTAAAATCATACAACATCATTGCACGAAAATGTTCACGTTCGAATTCTACTGTTGATAGAAAAAACGCGGGAATCGCAATAAAGAAATGAAAGTGACATTTTCATTTTTTTATATTATGTCAAATGACTTATGGCATTCGGTATTCAAATAAATGAGAATTTACAAAAGCTGCAATTCATGTAGATTCTATTTTTAAAATCACCGTATCTCAAAACTTTCCTAGTCACCCACGTATTATTAGCAGCTGTTTACGATGTCAATTTTCTCAATTAAAGCTTACAGGTACGATTGTTAGTATTAAGTATATATTTTTTGCTTAGAGCTTATAGTTTTATAATAAATTAAGAGGATAATTTACTACAAAACAAACAGAGTCATTAGAGGAACTCAATTCATAGAATCACAAGTATCACAACTAATGTAACTATCTAACATGTTCCTTTCATTATATAGGTAATTTAAGTTTACTCTTCGTATTTGTCTTCAGTATTTGTTTCCAGCAATTTGTCAACTGTTGCATCGCAGCAGCAAGCAGTCAACTTTTTGTACTATGCATGGAAAACAGGTGCAATAATCTTATCAGCGCACAGCTTATGCAGATCATCGTTTTTCGTTTTTGGTAGAGGCAGCCGCGTCTTGTAGCACATTGGTAGCTCCATTGGTTTTGGCTTTAGCTTGAACCGTTATAAATTAAGGTATTTTATTTTACTATTTATCAAAAAAAAAACACAATCAGTTTGCGTGGAGCCTAATACTACATTTTTTATTAATCATCTGGTTCTTTCGCCATAAATGTGAGCAGACACGATATAATCAGTCAGTCACTCACAGTTTTGTTACATATATTCACAAGATTAGCGGTCAATTGTGCTTTATACGTATAATTGTTTTGTGTAAAGAGTCATTCTGTATACCCGTTATGTTAAAAACTGGGTGTATAAAATTCGAAATATTACAGAGTGTGTGACAACCTTTACTGAAATTCAAAAAATTTCCTTAACTTCGAGACTACACGCAATCAGATTTTTTTTAATTACTTTTTTTAAGTTTTAATGTTTTTACGTTAGACGGTTAATCCGTGAAAAATAAACGAATTATTAAAGAAAAAAAAAACCTTTTAAAAAAGTTCAAGGCTCGTAATACATATGAAACGTGAAGCTTAAAGGGTTATTTCATTTATTAAAACTATTTTCAACCGACTTCAAAAAGGAGGACGTTCTCAATTCGACTGTATGTTTTTTTTGTTTGTTACGCGATATCTCCGCCGATTGTGAACTGATTTTCAAAATTATTTTTTTATTCGAAAGAGTATACTCCAGAAGGGGTCCCATTGTCACCAAGTCAGGATCTGATAATGAGATCCCAGGGAAATCGAGGGCAACCGTCAAGTTTTATAGGCACGTTTTACATGTCTCATGTATTTTCTAAAATTATTAAAGTATTTGCATCTGGTAGCCATCATCTCATGTTGATGAGCTGATGAAGGAAGATATAACTGCTTAACGGTTAGGAGTTGGAGGATAATTCTTCAAATATTTTAATTAGTGTAATTTTAATTAGAAGGCAAAAGATCCGACAGCAGGCAAGCGGTGGGCTGCCCCCGACCCCCTGATGTAAACAGCCGGACCCGTAGTTCCGGCTGCGAACTCCACCTTGGCGGGTAGCTCTAGACAGAGACGGAGCTAAAAGAACTTTGACCGAATACCTCTGGGTCAAAGGCGACATCACTTCTTCTATCGGGTCAATGGTTCTACAATTTGGCGGTCAGATGTGCGGCCAAATTTAAAGCTACAGACTACCTTTTTACCCGACTGCGCCAGAAGGAGGGTTATGTTTTTCGAGAGTATGTATGTATAATTGTTTGGCACGCTCTGCAGCCTGAACGGCTGGATGGATTTTGAGTTGAGAGGTGTCGTTAGATTTGTATTTACTGTGAGAGTGACACTGGGTATATCAAAATAAAAAAACAAAATCGCGGATTTTTGGCGCCAAATTCAAATGTTAGGCAGGCACTGCAGCCTGAACGGCTAGATAGATTTTAGTTTGAGGGATGTCGGTAGATTTGTATTTACTCTGTGTGTGACACTAGGTATATCAAAAAGAAAAAAAACAAAATGGCGGATTTTTGGCGCCAAATTCAAATGTTTGACACGCTCTGCAGCCTGAACGGCTAAATGAATTATAGCTTGAGGGTTGTCGTTAGATACGTTTTACTGTGAAAATGATACTGGGTATATCAAAATAAAAAAAAACAAAATGGCGGATTTTTGGCGCCAAATTCAAATGTTTGACACGCTCTGCAGCCTGAACGGCTAAATGAATTATAGCTTGAGGGTTGTCGTTAGATACGTTTTTACTGTGAAAATGATACTGGGTATATCAAAATAAAAAAAAAAAACAAAATGGCGGATTTTTGGCGCCAAATTCAAATGTTTGACACGGTCTGCAGCCTGAACGGCTAAATGAATTATAGCTTGAGGGTTGTCGTTAGATACGTTTTTACTGTGAAAATGATACTGGGTATATTTTATTTTATTTTTTTATTTTATTTTATATATATTTATTGAAATTACAGCTTTAAATCTACAGTAATCAAACTTTAGAAAATGCATATGCCAATAAATTTCAAGTTCTTAAAATTAACATAATTATTCTAATCTATCTATCCGCGTGCAATCGACTACATCAGATGTGTTGTTTGTTAGTGTTAGTGTGTGTGTGAGAGTGTATGAGGGTGTGTATGCGTGTGTGAATGTACGTTTATTTTAATTATTTTGATTTAATAACGTCAAAAACTGATTTCCTGAATTGGTTGCGCTTTTCGTAAAATATGTCAATACTTGAGAAATACATATTGTATTCTGAAAGACATCTAACCATGATCGATTGGTCAGCATGCTTTGTTCTTGAGAATGGAATATTAAATATCGGACGACTTCGGAGGCGTTGTGGAACTGCACGAAGATGAATTCGTTGTAATAGTTCAGGACAATCAATCTCACCAGATATTATCTGCTGCAGTAATCTTACATCCGCTGTTAAGCGCCTGTCTTCTAGAGGTAATAAGTTATGAAGTTTAGCTTTGTTATCAAGGTCAGAACGCTGTATCAAACCACGGTTCACCAGCAATTTCAAAAATTTTCTTTGAATTTGCTCTATTCTATCTCGGTGAACTTGGTATTGAGGAGACCACACCTGTGAAGCAAATTCTAAGATGCTTCTGACATAGGCGCAATATAAAGCCTTTAGTGGAGCAATCTGAGTGAAAGGTTTCGTTATTCTTATTATAAAGCCCAGCATTTTGTACGACTTTTGTACAATGTAATTATAATGATCTAAATAAGTTAACTTATCGTCAAGTATCACTCCTAAATCCCTAATCGAGGTTACTCTTTCAAGTGACGAGCCCTTCAGAGCATAGTCAAAATTCACCACAACTTTTTTTCGTGAAAATATTATGCTTTGGCATTTTGATACATTAAGATCTAACATATTGGTATCACAATATGAACTCAATCTGTCCAGATCTTCCTGCAACTGAATACAATCATGAATGTCAGTCACGGGTAAAAATACCTTCATGTCATCTGCATACATCAAGTAAAGTGAATTCCGAAAACAAACCCCTATATCAAAAACATAAATATTAAAAAGTAATGGACCCAAATGTGATCCTTGAGGAACACCCGAAGGGATGTCTTTAAACTGAGAGCAGTATGGACCGAGCCTAACTGCTTGGCTGCGATTATCTAAGTAAGACTTCATCCATCGGAAGAGATCTCCGTGTATACCTACGGCTTGTAACTTACTCAAAAGGACGCTGTGATCCAACCTGTCAAAACATTTTGCATAGTCTGTGTATACTGCATGTAACTGACTCCCTTTATCAAGTGACTCAGCAATCACAGAAGTAAAAGTAGCTAAATTTGTGACAACAGACCTCCCCCGCATAAAACCATGTTGAAATTCTGGTATAATATGTTTTATTATTGGATAAATTTGGTTGTGAATGATTAATTCGAAAATTTTACTAAAAATAGGTAAAATGGAGACAGGTCGGTACTTGTCTACAGCAGTTTTAGAGCCACCTTTATGAATAGGTACAATTAACGCTTCTCCCCAGACACGTGGAAAAACTCCTTCTTTTATAGATCTATTATAGATTGCAGCTAAAGGTTCAGCTAATTCCTCTGCGCACATCCTAACGAAGTATGAAGGTATACCGTCACTTCCAGCGCCCTTGGTGCTGTCAAGAGTTTTTAAATACTTCAAGACCAAATTATTGTTAATATTGATTGTATTAATAATATTAATTGACGGTGATGAAGAAACAGAAGGCATAGATGAAGTTTTACTAGGTGAACGATAAACCGAACAAAAGTATTCCAAGAAGTTATTACAGATGTCAGAAATTGTGGTAGCTGTTCTGTTGTTAAATGTTACTTGTTTTGGAATACTGTTAGTTCCCCTAAGGTCCTTGGCGTATTTCCAAAAGAACTTGGGATTCGTAGATATGGATTCCTGGCATCTCGATATATACCTTATCCAGCACTGGTTCTGTACCCTCTTTTGTCGAACTCGCAGCATAGCAAAAGTGTCATAATCTCTAACATTTTTGTATTTTTTCCAGAGTTTGTGATACTTGAGTTTCTCTTTAATAATTTTAACTAGGCTATTAGAGTACCAAGGGGGATATTTACTAGAAACTATAGTAAATGTAGGAATAAACTTTTCTATAGCTTCATTAATTGTGCCATACAAGTAACTCACACTATCCTCTAAATTATTAATATAAATTGGTTCCCAGTCAGCAGCAGATAGAAATGATTTTATTTATGCATAATCACCTTTTTTAAAGGCCTTCAAATTTCTAGGCGGTTCGTATATTGGCAATATCCCAATATCAGTGAGCTCCAGCACAAGAGCATAATGATGAGGCAAGTCTTCCTTAACTATTAGAGCATCAGCGCGCTTAACTGTCACGTGTAAGTTACTAAAAACTAAGTCTAAAAAGTTACCGTTCCCATTTGCTATGTGATTATGCTGATTTAATCCGGACTCGTTTATAAAATTTATAAAGGCTGATATTGATTGTTCTATTTTCCCATAAGGCTGTAAAATATCACTAGAATCCCTGACCCAATTAATGGAACGCATGTTAAAATCTCCGATTATTAAAAAGTCGTCATTTATGTATTTAGTATAAAGACTGTTTAAGAATTGTACAACGCAGTCTAGCCTACTATCTTGTATAGTACGTGTTCCCGAAACATACAAACATACAATATGCAAGTCTGAGTTGGATCTCAGCGCCCTAGCTGGGACCGTCACATGAACAGCCTCGAAATATGCCGCTATCGCCGGCAGCGAGCCGCCACCGTCACCGGACGCGTCTGCTCCGGCAACGGCGGAAAGATTCCGCCGGGTTAACAGCA
The DNA here is from genome assembly GCA_947284805.1 of Coleophora flavipennella. Taxonomy (NCBI): domain Eukaryota; kingdom Metazoa; phylum Arthropoda; class Insecta; order Lepidoptera; family Coleophoridae; genus Coleophora; species Coleophora flavipennella. The sequence goes on along the minus strand of CAMYPC010000077.1, from coordinate 24,829 downwards.
TCACGCCTCCGCCTAACTCATGTCCTGTAGCTAATGGATCGCGGTCACACCTGTAAACATCGTACCTATTGTCGGAGACTTCGGAGCTAAAAACACTATCTGGCAACCAGGTCTCCATGATAGCTACTATATCGTACTCCGCTGCTAGAAGTCCTTGTCTAAACTGAAGAGTTTTGCCTCTTATACTACGCGTATTTTGTATATATACACTTATCTTGTTATTAGAACCGGTTAGTGATAATATAATAATCAACAAAATAATTCTTAGCAAACATTGACGGTAAAAACTCATTATAATTTTCTAGGTACATATTTAACAGCGAGCAATAACGGGCCATAAATAAATAAATATGTATCAATCGAATAAAATTTTTATACTTTTTTAACAATAAAACGCCTAATGAGCTGTAAAAACTACTGGAAAGAATCAGCATTGTTTGTATGTCACATGTGTACAGTGTAGTGTGTTTGTATTTGTGTAGAAGTAATATTATGTAACTATTTATTACGTAACTGCAGATTATGGTAAATGTGGAATGAAGCCTATAAAAATGTTGTGTATAAAGGATGCCTACAAATAAATTGATAACCGGTACCGGTATTAGCGCGCCAGTGTTGCTCAACCTCGGGGCTGCAGACTTGGTGCTTGGCTCCTGCTCACTTTTAGGAGGTCCCGTTCTGACCTTATAAGAATCTTCGGTGACGTGTCGTTTTTCCTTGCGTAAATTTTTCCATTGCGAACCCAACAATATTGAAAACCCACTTCTTGACAAGTCAATTTGACTTTTTTGTATAAAGCCTTATATTCTGAGGTCAGATGTTCATTGACGTAGATTTTCCGATCTTCACCCTTGAATCCTAGTTCAGATGATGTGCAACCTTTCCTCTTCCGTATAGCACTAATTAATTCATCCCTTTTTTGTATGTAGGATATCTTAGCCACAATAGGCATAGGCAGATTGTTTGATTTATTTTTGGGTTGTATCCTGGATGCAAAAATCACATCATTGGGATTTAATTCAACATTCAGAAATTGAGCGAGTGAAATAACAATATTTGTAGGGTTTTCATTTTTGAATTCTGGAACTCCGAACACCTCTATGTTATTAGCCCGAGCCTTTTGCTCTTGTTCAATGATTTTGTTGGTTAGCTTATACATTAAATCATCCCGATCCTTATTTTTTGCTGTTTCATCAAAATAAAAAAAACAAAATGGCGGATTTTTGGCGCCAAATTCCAATGTTAGGCAGGTACTGCAGCCTGAACGGCTCGATAGATTTTAGTTTGAGTGGTACCGTTAGATACGTATTTACTCTGTGTGTGACACTGGGTAAATCAAATTAAAAAAAAAAAACAAAATCGCGGATTTTTGGCTCCAAATTCAAATGTTTGGCACGCTCTGCACCCAGAACGGCTCCATGGATTTTAGCTTGAGGGGTTTCGTTAGATACGTATTTACAGTGAGAGTGACACTGGGTATATCAAAATATAAAAAAATAGCAGATTTTCCGGAGAATTACCGCAAGCGCTGTTTGTAAATCGCGGATTTTTGGCGCCAAATTCAAATTGGCATTTTTGGTATGAATTTGACGCTTATAAGCATCGCCTTAGGAGAGGGCGTTACTGTGCCACGACCAACATAGGCTCCGCATTTAGTGCAAAAATAAAAATACAAACAAGTGAAATTTAATATTAAAAACAAGTGCAATAAAATCATAAACAAGTGAACATCGAAATACAATGTGGACAAAAGCCAATAACAGTGAATAATAGACTAATATGCGTGCAAAACAGTGAAGGGAAAACGACCTAAAATCTGAACTACTACTGATATTTCCCGCATTAAATTGCTACTAGTGGTGTAAAAACGAGTGAATGAAGTGTAAAAACGATATTTCACACCATTCTAGTGTAAAACTTGCAAAAAAGCAATAAAATCGATGCATGATTTTGCAGTTTTGATCAATAATACAGCACCATCTAGAGAAAATACTAGACAGCACATAGCCTGCCAAACACCAAACAGCTGTCCGGTTCCCTAGTACCAAGTCGAGCCAACAGAGGGCAGCATAAGTAGCAAAACAAGACAAAATAACACAATACTATCAAAAATATAACTGTTAACCATGGAAGAAGTTATGAAAATGCTCAAAAAAATTGAAAACGAGTTGAATGAACAAAAGTTAACAATTGTACAATCAGCTGAGAAAGTTACGGAACAAGTTACGCAAAATATAAACTACACATTAGAAAAAAAGTTCAAAGCAATAGATGAAAAGTACGAAAATCTCAAAGAAAAGCTGGAAACCCAAGAAAAAAGACTATACATTCTAGAAAAACAGTCAAGACAGAGAAATATTGTAATTTTTGGTTTAGGGGAAACTGAAACATCGTACGCAGATTTAGAAAAAAACATACTAAGTTTCATTAACCAATATTTCTCTGTAGGGCTAGAACTAAGGGACATACAAGGAACCAGAAGAATAGGGAAGAAAGGAGAAAATCCCCGGCCGGTTACCGTAACATTCACTACACTAGGTACGAAAATAGAGATTTTTAAACAAAGGAGAGTATTAAAAGACACCGCTTACTATATAAAAGAAGACTTTCCACATTATGTTCTAGAAAAAAGAAGAGAACTGCAAGAGCAAGTCAACATCGAAAGAGAAAAAGGAAACTTCACCGCCATCAAGTACGACAAACTGATAATACACCACAAAAATACAGATAGCTCAGGCACTAAGAAAAGGGCTCTACCAATTTCACCAAACCACAATGATCTTACGCAAGCAGAGCCAAAGGCACATGCTCATAAAAAGAACAATTGAGATTTCTCAATCAGGAATACAAAGATCGTCAAGTATATCAGAGGGAGTTATCAAGCCAGGAATACTCGGTTTCCTAACAACCAAAAACCAAACCACTAACAACCAAAACAATTTACCAAACGTCCGTACAAACAAAAACAATAAACAATAGCAATTACTGCCCTCTCTCACGAAAAACGAATTACAAGTAAAAACGAACACCAAACCACATCTTCCAAGCCGGCTGGTCCCCGTGGAGGATTACGACCAAAACCCCCCAGAGGAAACAACAATAGTTATGCCAAACACTACAAAAAACAATCATCATAACATCTTATATGTAGCGACTTACAATGTTAAAACCCTATCGACTTATTCACGTCTACTGGAACTAACAGAATCTTTAAAAAACGTAAAGTACGATATTATTGGTCTCTCAGAAGTCAGAAAACTCGGTAACAAAATAGAGGAACATGACGAGTTTATTTTTTACCACATCGGAACAACGCCAGGATTATATGGAGTAGGTTTCAGTATCAAAAAACATCTAAAAAAATATATAACGAGTTTCAAGGGACTGTCAGAAAGAGTAGCGCTGCTAAAGATACATACCAACAATTTGGACTTAAGTATCATCCAAGCTTATGCCCCAACAGAGGCTTCGAATGATGAAGAACTAGAGCTTTTCTACAGTACTGTCGACAACGCCATACGACTTTCAGGAAATTATATAATAGTCATGGGTGACTTCAATGCCAAAATTGGGCAACCCAAACCAAACGAAACCATCACTGGAAAATACGGCTATGGAAAAAGAAACTGTAGAGGAAATCGACTCATTGATTTTGCTTCTGAGAACAACCTATCCATTATGAATACTTTTTTCAAAAAGAACAACAAACAGAGATGGACTTGGAAATCACCGGATGGCAATACTAAAAACGAAATAGACTTCATACTAACAAACTTACCGAAAAACGTACAAAACACACAGGTTTTAAACATCACTTACCCCTCGGACCACAGACCTGTAAGAGTAGCTTTCAATACACTTTCAAAGCCAAAAAATCGCAGCAAATACGGTCAATACCCCAGATCCCAGTTAAAGAACGAGGGAGAAGAGCAAACCTACATCAAATCGCTGAACGATTGTTCTACACATCTGCTCGACCACTGGAATGACTCTGACACCGTTCAGAATTGCTACGACAAAATAACAAATGCAATCGATACCAGCTTAAAAAATCGCACGAACTAGTATCCAGCACAAACTCAGAGAAAAACCAAATAATATCAGCACGAACAAAAACACTAATCAGCAGAAGACAGGATATACATAAGACAAAACTGAAATCAAGGGCTATGAAAAACGAACTAAGAGCACTGTATAAGCTCATAAGTAAACGTATCAACCAAGACTACAAGGTACACCGTGCACAAACCATTGAAAAATGTCTTCAGGCCAAGGGAAGCGTCAAGAAAGCGTACAAGGAACTAAGAACACATAAACCATGGATAGAAGCGTTGAAAAGTAAAACTAACATCACACAAAATAGATCGGAAATACTCAAAATAGCAACAGATTACTACAAAAAACTTTATAGCTCGCCAAACCAACCAGCATATAAGTAGGGTATTATTGGGCATTCTAACTCACATAACGCTCGCTTCGCTCGCTAGTGAGTTAGCTGCCCAATAATAATCTTAATATCGCTCATCCATTTATTTTATTTAACGTTTAAATGCAATTTTTGATTGATAAACAGGTCTAACGACCCTTAAACTTTCACTAGGTACTTAACGTATATATAATAACGATTCAGTATAAAAAGCTAAAGAAATAACTTATATTTCATTGTATGACTACACCTGAAAGAAGTAAGACTTTCAAGTTTTATTTGAATTAAAGTTAAAAACTAAACATGAAATTTGTGAAACAACAGCATTCTTTGAAATTAGGAAACATTAAATTGCCGCAGTGTAAACAAAGTTACCGTCACGGACCGCTTTTACCTGATAATAGTATCACGCTGCATAATTTCAGGCCCTTCTAACTGTGGTAAGACGAACCTAGTCATTGGTCTTCTTTTACATGAAGATGGGCTGAAATTTGAAAATATTTATATTTATTCTAAGACTCTGTTCCAACCAAAATATTTATACCTCGAAAAAGTATTTCAGCTTGTACCTGATATTAAATTTCTAAAATTTCGTGGAAATCAGGAAGTAATAAATATTCATGAAGCTGCTCCAAATTCCATCATATTATTCGACGATATTTCCTGTGAAAATCAAAACAATGTTCGTGATTTCTTTGCAATGGGAAGACATAAACAAATAGATTGCTTTTATTTAAATCAAACATATAGCAAAATTCCAAAGCAACTTATACGAGATAATGCTAATTTGATTATTATTTTTAAGCAAGATCATGTGAATTTGCGTCATGTTTACGACGAGCATGTTGGTGGCGATATGACCTGGATGCAGTTTCGAGACATGTGCTCAAAGATTTGGAATGAGCCTTACAGTTATTTAGTAATAAATAAAGACTGTGAAAAAAATAAAGGATGTTACAGAATGAAATTTGATAATTATGTTGTTATATACTAAACGCAATAAAAATGAAGTCAACTGATTTTTACCTTCATTATCGGTTAGATATAACTGAGAAGAGAACGTATTTATTTATGATGGAAGAAGAAAAATCATTAAAAAAACAAATAGTTGCATCAGCTGCTGCAGTAAAGCGTAAAGTTAAAATGTTAAGAGATTTTAAAACAAATAACGAAATGGTTTTAGAGTCAGTTCTGAAACCAATAACTGAACCATTAAAAGAAATTGCAAGTAAAAAAAACATTGCAGATGACAATTTGGTCACCCCATTTTTTGCTTCAAGAACTAAAAAACGTATTGTAGATAATGGTGGTAATACTTCTTCTATTAAGCGTAAGCGTTTGTCAATGACCACATTAAAGGGACATACATTTGGTAACACATCAGATGAATTGTATTCTGCTGACGATGAAAGTGGCCCTAACCATCATCAAGAAAATTTAAATCACACAATTTTTACCAACAACGAAAATGATGGGAGTTTGAATATTATTCAGCAACAACCAAAAGTTAACATAAGCCCTGAGAGTTGTTCATCTTCTGAAAGTGTTAGCCCTCGGAATTGGTGGTCCTTGTCTGAAGAGGTTACAGAAAATATTCCTTTTGGTATTAGAAGAGATAGAGGAAAACTCATGATCGGCTCAACAAGAATAGTTATTAATGACAAGGAAATTATTGTGGGTTCTGATAAGCATGAAAATACTCTAGGATTACGTGAACTATTGTTTAAAAAGACACCGAGGCTAGATCTTATTACTGAAGACGATAAAAAAAATTATAAGTCGATATTACTAGCTACGAATGCTCATCGTAGAGACAATGATCCTAACAAACCCATCAAAAGTAATAAAGGTTTAAAGTACACACAAATCATTAAACCAATGTTTATAAAGTTGTCAAGAAATGTTGCAACTACTGAAAGTGAAGAAGAAAAAGAAGGTTATGGTCTACCGCTAATGAAAAAACTCAATAAAAACGTAGACTTTGTGTACTGGGATGATCCAAATGAGTTAGTCAATCGTTTACAATTATTGTTTGCTTCTCGCGACGCTGGTAACACAGGATTAGATAACGAAATAATTTCTATAATAGAAGAGTTGAAAGAAAATGGTATCATTTAAATTAATAAAACAAGTATATAAATAAAATGCATTTTTTTATTTATCATTTATTATTCAAGCAGTGTGGACAAAAGTTCTCCAAGAAATGAATGTAGACAAATTTGGCCACCACGTTCATAAAAGGTTACGTTTTTCGACAGGAAATTCTGAGAATCAACTTGTCTTAGTGAGATTTGAAAATGGAGAATATGATTTTCAATCATCAATTTTAAAAGGTGTGAAGACACCTATAGACTTGGACGATGCAGTTAACAAAGAATATGTTGATAGAGAACTAGAAAAATATTGCACACTTCAACAAATGCAACGAGAACTAAGTAATTTGAGATCTAATTTATTGTTACTTTTAAACAAACAACTTGACAACTATAACAAGAAATCTGAGAAAGAAAAAGCAAGTAGTACTTCATCAAAGAATGTCTAAACAACAAGTGGTAGACGAAATTCATAAAACTGCACGGAAAAATTTTGAGCGTCGATGTGTTATTCTAAAAGGAATTGATGAGTTATGGCAAGGCGATCTGATCGATATGCAAAAGTATACGAAGGACAACAAGAGGTTTAAATATATCTTAATTGTCATAGACGCATTTTCCAAATACGCATGGTGTGTTCCAGTAAAATCAAAAACTAAATCCGAGATTGTAAATGCTTTTGTAGATATACTTAAACAAGGACGTATTCCCAGTAATCTTCAAACTGATTTTGGAACGGAATTCTATAATGATTCCTTTCGAAAATTAATGAAAACCTACAATATCAATCATTATTCAACATATTCTGTCAAGAAAGCATCTATTGTTGAACGTCTCATAAGAACTATAAAAAATAAGCTTTTTAAATATTTTAGTTTGGTGGGTAATTATAAATGGATTGGTTTGCCTTTAAAAAATATAGTTAATTTATACAATAATACTGTACATCGTATTACAAAACATAAACCAAAGGAAGTTAATATTCATAATCAAGCATTAGTTATGCAAAACATCAAGTGTTCCAAAAAGCCTACAAAAAAGAAAGCAAAATTGAAAATTGGCGACCACGTTAGAATAAGTAAATACAAAAGTTGTTTTCAAAAAGGATATACACCTAATTGGTCAACCGAAATCTTTAAAGTAATAAAAGTTAATGAAACAATACTAGTTACTTACAAAATTGAAGACCCACGGAAACAAATAATACTAGGAACATTTTATGAACAAGAATTACAAAAAACTAAACATCCTGACATATATTTGATTGAAAGAGTGTTAAAAAAGAAAGGTGATAAACTTTTGTTATATGAATGCAACATTGTAGACATTGGAGAAAAAGGATGTCCTAAACTTGAAGTCTTGTATGAAAAGTTTTGTAAAGATGAAATGTATTTTAACTGTGCTCATCATGTAAATTATTGTGCACTTAAGAACGTGCTATGTATGAAAATGTGGTATTTGGAAAACTATATTTACCAACTGAATGTAATTCATTAGTGTAATCTTAAGTACTAGTCTTTTTAGTTGTTATAACATTTGTATCTTAAATTATTGAATAAATTTTTAAATAATTATTTGGTGTTTATCATCCTACCTTTATTCTACCTATCTAAAATTAAATAGGTACTTAAATAAAAAAAATATAATTTTTATTCACATTCTATTTATTTGCAACTGAATATGTACAGTAAATGCTAAATATTTATAAACTTTTTTGAATAACACTAAAAGACATAAAAACTATATCCACACAGTTTTTTGGATATATTATTGATGAGAGTCTCAGTTTGATCCATAATGTCATCCATCGCTTCTTTTACTGTGTACTGCGCGCTGACCAAGGTGACCCCCTCTTCTACGTCTTTGTCGATCTCTGTAGACTCCGTAGTGTCAATAATTTCAATTTTGATAAGACGTCGACCTTTGCTCGCTTCTTTGCTGACCACATACGACGAAGCTCTGTTGTTAAATTTGCTCTGGCTCTGGTTATATGGTTGCTGTTTTCGTTCCCGCCTCTTCCCTGTGCTCTTCATCTTGGATGCTAAGGGCTGCAATACACCTGCTTCAGTATAAGTCGAACAGGATTCTTCTTGACTTAGAAGGTTCAACATGTGTTTAAAACTTTCAAAATCTCCCGGAATGTGCTCTTTTGAAATGGGATCCATCTTCTGAAAACAAAAAATAAAAGTGTTAGGTAATAGATTATTAATTAAAACTTGCGAAATTTATCTGTTAAGAAAAAATCTTACCACTAATCTTAATATTCCGGAAGCAGCAACAACACTAAATACTATAAATTTGGTGGAAGAGTGTATCGTCCGTAGTGATTCGATGCAAAGTGAATTTAAGTAACATAATTTAGCGAGTCAGCATTCTTAGTTGCACACACGTTTATGCATGTTTGTAAAGATATAAGTAGCACCTTTGTAATACGATACTACCGCACCTGAATGGTGTGAAATTTCTTAACATGTTTCAACATGAGAGACGTAGGTAATATGATCATTCCTGTAAAATATTTTGTATAAGCAATGTTTACAAGCATTGTAATAAGATTTTTTCTTAATCACGTAATTACCTAATTTCAGTAGCTGAGGAAGATTATGATATAAAAATTAAATCAATTTTAAGGAAGCACAATCTTTATTTGTTAAACCAAAATGAGTTGCTGCAAATATTAAAATTATTATAACTATAACTACAATTAATAAAAGTGAGCTAAAAAACAATATTAAAAACATTATTACATTCACATTATCTAAATGATATTTAAGAAAAAAACATAAGATTTTATGTAATTAAAACAACGTTTCATGGCCCCATGCATAGGTAGAAATATTATCTTCTAAAATTTGACGCTTATCGTCATTTGAAGAAAGAGCTACTTTATCAACAGCACGAGTAAATACTTGGTGTTTAAGCGATTTAAAAAGAATGTTTTTTCTACGTATTACCATGTCTTTATCGGTTAACACTTTATTGTAATCTTTGAAATGTATGTCATTCAATACACATTTTTTTACACCTTTTGCCTTTTTAATTTCAGATGACTCTGTCTTTATACAATACAATTTAGATCGCAAACCGACAAACTCGACAATTACTTGTCCACCCATTTCATCTTTAAACAAACCAGGGATTTTTTTATTTACACGTTTTATACCATATTTGTTGTTTTCATCATAATTACTAGTATCGAAAAAATGTTTAAAGTGTGTTTTCAAGTCTTGGTAAAAGTCTTTGGTTTGAATTGAATAAAGAAAACTGTCAGTGTCTGTATAACATAATTTTAATCTTGAGCCGTAAAAAGGTTTCATGATAGAATAATGAAAGTTATACATATGACTTTTGGACAGCTCTAAAACTGTAAAGCCTATGTAAATAGGCTTATCAAGTATAACACACTCAGGTTTCATTTGTACAGCAACAAAGTTTTCATTAAATATAGTCAAGCTATGAAAATTGGGTTTAGCAATTAATTGTTCGGCTGTGTAATATTTTTTTGTTACATTTCGTTCATCATTCCATTGATTCACTAATTAACATCTAATCTTTTTTCGGAGTCTTCCAAAGTTTTACCAAAAATACTATTATTTAACAATTTGAAAAAATCTTGTTCGAAGGCGGATGTCGCATTTTGTCTTAACCTAGTATTTAAATCAATGTATTGCTTTAAATACGCACATTGTTTAAATTGTATCACTCTATGTATTTCTAATAATTTTAACCCATGATTTAAACATTCTTTCAGGTGCACATAATGAATGACATATCGAAATTTATCATACAAATTTGGTATTAGTTTAGCTGTTTTTGAACCTGGTGGTATAAATTTTTGAGGACAAAATGGAATGTCATTGTGCAAATCGTGAAGTGTTTCAACATATTCTAAATCTACTTCTAATATATAACCATGTTCATTGTTATTTGGAACGGTACAAATATCAAGACAACCGATTTCCTGTTTGCTCAATAATTTGAAATCAGAATACGGCAAGTAAGCGCACATAGAGTAACCATAGAGATTGTTACAGTCAATATAAACTAAATAGCTCTCTGATTCATTTTTATTGTAATCATTTAAATATTTGTTATTAGCTTTAGCATATCTTGTGGAGCATAAGCATATGCCTCCACGTATACCACTCTGTATCATTCTTAATATTTCTAAATTATCTATTAATTGTAAATGAACACCAGTCATAAGCAACATCGCATCAAAACTCAAACTTGGTGATGTCAAATAAAAAGCAGGATCTAGTTTAAAATTTTTTCGGCACGTAGATCTAAAGTTTTGAAAAACATCTGCTAATAACAAAACATCTGTTTGTAGATACAAATCTGTGTATTCTCCTAATGTTTTTATATTAAACGTATTCCACACGTTTACAGCATGCGTATAATCTTGTTCCAAAATGTGTTTGTTAGATAAGCTGCTAAAAAAATGTATTCGCGAAGGTAGTTTAGTTTCGTTATAGGACTGCCAACCTTTCACATATTCATATGGATACACTCCTTTACGTTTTAGCAAATTAAACTTAATGTTATCCGGATAGTAGCGCAATAAATGATGGAAATCTTCTCTATTCAAATTCTCTACAAGTTTTTCCAAACTCGCACCCAAAAATTTGAAGGAGTCCACAAAACGAACCGGAGCATAATCGTCTCCTTCAATTAAGAAAAATTTTGTGAAAGAAATGTAATTTTCTTTCGTTTTAGCAATTACTTTTATTCGGCCTGATGTAACGCCTAACTCGCGGATGAATAAGTGAGCATCATATCCTGATAGATTGTGAAAGAAAACTGGAATAAGTTTTGGTACCGCAAACTTAATATTACAATAAGAATGTGCAGCTCCACGATACTTTCCTGTGAGATGACAATGGTCTCTCACTTTGTCGTCAAAAAGTTGTAAAGAACATACTGAACAATCTCTTGCATTTGCAAAATTCTCAGCGTCTTGCTCTGTAAACATCATTGGAACAGATTTTTTCAGTAAACCATAAATTTTTGAAATGTCTTTTCGAAGAAATTCAATAAATGATTGTATACAATCCTGGCCGCGGTACGATACGTATTTGTTAAAGGAGCTGTCGTAAGAACAAACAACATAATACCCAAACGCAGCAGGAATATGTTTATGTACGTTAGTCGTGAAATTTGAGCATCCTTCTTCATCGCCCGTGCAGGGCTCTAAATACGACTCGAAATCCGCGTAAATAACGAATGGCATATCTTGCATTCTTTCATAATGTTTGAACCGCACGAAAGAACCCTTTTCGGGCAAAAGAGTTGCTATTCCACCACACTTATGTTCATTTAGTTTATGTTCGGAATTAAAAAACAATAAACAGTCATCGCAAAAATATATCTTAGCATGATGTTTGGTTACTTGTGGTCTTACTAACCGCCCTAAATCCTTTATCAAACAGTAATGAGAGCGGTTATCATTCTCTAATAAAAGTAAATTCACATGATTTTTTCTACGCTGATGTGTTCTGTATAATGGACCAACAATTTTTCTATTCTTATTAAGTCCATAAATATTCACACTTATCTTGTGATTATTCCTTTCAAATATTTTTATATCAAAAAATGACACGGGAAATGTAATATTACTTAAATCGAGCACAGTGTTATAATCCGGGTAGGAAGAAGGTCGCTCAGGGTTGGACTTTGCTGGAAATAAGGCAGCTATTATACCCCACACAAAACAGAAATTATCGATGTTTTTTATGTTAATACAAGCGCGCCTATACTTCAAACATTTTGGAAGTTCGATGTAACTAGAAGCTCTCAAGGGTGAATATTTGCTAATATTCACTTCCAAATACAAGTTCCTTAAAAGAGACCATCCACTGTCTCGTTCCTGAAATTCATCAATTTTTTTAGCTATGGTTTGAACTGCTTTCAGAAAAATATCATAAAAATCATAATTTTGATGAATAGTTATGTTTGGTGTAGCAAAGGATTTAATTTCTACAGTGTCACTCTTAGGCAGCACAAATTCTGAAAACAACTCAAAGTTAACTTTGATATTTACATGCTGCTCCTGCTTAGCAGCGATTAGCTGGTGCACGCGCCGTCTGGTAGCGGCCAGAAATTCTGCGGGCGCGCCGCCCGTGCCCGCGGTTGTGCCATTCGAGCGCACCCTGTATGACGCTATGCGTGACCTGAACGCGCTACATAACTTTTCAACATCTTCGCTCAGTTCGACTGCGTTATTATTTTTATGTAAGTTACTTCGAAGATGAGCAGAGAAAGCTTTACTTTTGATCGACTGATCGCAAACATTACAATAAACCGATTTCTGAGCCATGTTAAAGACTTATTGTGCAACAAGATTTAATTAGGTACCTATGCACGGATATCAAAACAAAAAATACAAATAAATTTTAATATTTATGCGGGAGCTACTATACATTAATTAATTTTCTTATCTCCATAAAATTTTCCCTCATTTGCAGCAAAATTGGCTTTCACCATTCTTAAAAATGTTTTTAAATGTTCGAACTCGGGTGCCTTGTAGTCCGCTTGATAGCGCACCGCAACGTTGGCCTGCTCCAAACGCTCCTTCCAGTCAGCAGCAGCGAGCACGTCCCGAGAATTGTATACGCGCAACTCCACGTAGGTGTCGCCAGCGCGGCGCGCGCTACGTTTCAACACCCCGCCAGCAACCCGGCGCGTTAAATTCGACACTAGTCCGTCCGTACGGCCACGGACGCGGTGAGCCTCCTTCTCGTCCTCAGAGTCCGAGCTGAGTAAGGCACAGGAGCGTGACGATGCAGTCGCTAGCGAAGGTGGTGCAGTCTGAGGCACAGTAGCGGGCTTGCTAGTTTTCTTTCGCGGTTTCTTGCTGGGGCCTGCCTCAGCAACCGACGGCACTGGTGGGACGCGCAACCTAAAACATAACAAGAATAAATAAGTAGGTTAAAATTACAAATAACAACAAGAATACTAAAAGTTTTATCTTCAGTGGGATCGAACCTACGACCTTTAACATATCATACAGGAGCACAAGCCACTGAGCCACCGAGTCACTCAATCAAATAACAGTACATAGATATAAGTTAAGTATAATATGGTAAACAAAAAAATATTTATCTACCTTTCGTCGTCTTCCGAGTCAGAAAAGGAAAACAGACTCTTTCTATGCCTCTTTTTAGCCTCCACTAAAGTTTGTTTGTAATCTGATTCAGACCTGCAAAACAAAAACAAAAGTAGATATTATTAATTTATACAAGCATTATTTTTCACCAAAATATGTAGGTATGAGAGCGTCGGTGGCGTAATGGCTAGGGCCGCCGCCTTCGGTCCGGGAGGTCGTGGTTCGAACCTGCCACGTACCAATGTGATTTCGAATTTAGATTTCATATGTACGTTTATCTGATGCTCTTACGGTGAAGGAAAACATCGTGAGGAAACCTGCACACGCCTGCGAAGAAACTCGCAGGTTGTGTGTGAAGTCGACCAACCCGCACTGGGCCCGCGTGGTCGACTAAGGCCCGATCGCCCTAATTCGGGGTAGGCTCGAGCCCCTCGGTGGGGACGTATATGAGCTGCTATGAATGTAAGTACGCTCAAATGTAAAGGGTGCAAAAGTACATATTACTAGCCCTGATTCTAAACTCTTTGAGTTCGATTGTACAAACGGAATCGACAAAGTACAGAGAAGTCAGTGTCAATCGCTATAAACAACAAGTACGTACGCAAAATTACAAACAGTAGTAACACTTTAGCACCTGCTTGTGCGTATTTATAATAAAAAACCACTAACAATCAAACCCATCTAGGTAATGACCACGCTTCAAGGCATTTAACCTGCATGATCAACCTAACTACGCAAATCACACTGAGCTACGGTCGCTTTTAGGTACATAATACAATACAAGTACAATAAAATAAAAAGTTTAAAAAGACTTACGAACATTATCTCAACTGCACGAATCCTCAGGTTGATGTAGATGGGTCAACTCCAGCTGCAAGGGCGGGCTGCAAGGGCGGGCGGCTAGCGGCACAGCACTGGTAATGGGCGGATAGAGGCGCGAACCGGTAGTGTCAATCGGAGAAAATAGTCGCGATCAAACGAAAAATGTAAATGAGCTCCAGCAACGAATGTGTTGATTTTAAAGGAAATTTTTTGGCAGTGATTGTCAAACTTTGGGTCGCAGACGGTATCTTAATTGGAACTCATAACCTTCATTTTTTCTAGGAATAATGAAACGAGGATCTGCATAATGTATTTTGTAAATTTTGCTTGTAATCCGTCTAATTTATGCTTTGTTTTATATATAACCCTGCATTATATATCGCGCTGTCGAATAATTTTTTTTATTAGCGCCCAAAAGTTTACAACCACTGGCTCAATTTCCACTTATTTTGCAAAATCGATAAACAGAGTTGGTGGTCTCCTTACCTACTTTACTTCGTTTCCTGTGAGAAAATAAACGGCACACATCAAAAGAAACGTCAATTTAGCAAGTATATAGCATAAGGCAAGTTCATAATAAAGTTAAAGTGTTCTATACTACGATCGTTGAAATACCTACACTAATGGTTTACGTTTGATACAACCAAAGGAGAAAAAATTATTGCCTTTTTTCCTTTATTTTATTATATTCCTCTGTTTTTTCATTTCTTCAACAACCAGTTCAAAACTATAACTATAGTGTCAAATTAGGTAAGTTATCATCAAATTGTATTGCCTAAACAAGTAGGTACTACGACTGAAAATCGTCATCATGGTTCATCTATACTAACATTATAAAGAGGTAAAGTTTGTGAGTCTGTTTGTAGGAAGCAATCTTTGGAATTACTGAACCGATTTTGGAAAACCAGTAGAAAGCTTTATTATTCCTTAGTGAAATAGGTTATATTTCTACAAATATACAAATATTCTTTATTCGCCATGAAGCAAGGAACATAATAATGATGTTAGTTTGAAGATAATGTTAAGTTACAGCACGCAAATTTATATAACGAAACGTACAAAACAATAATACAAGAATAGATTACACTCTCAATCCGCTTGCGGCTCGCGCACCACTCACCCTCAAAGACAATCGTAAAAACGGTGACCACGCGAGCGAAACCGCGTATAGAAGCTAGTGTTAGTATAAAGTTGTGATTATAAATCTTGCTTGTAAACATGGTCTTACATCTAAAATCAGCATTTTTACGTATTTGATACAATACATGTTTATTACTAAGAATTTCCAGCGGACACCTTTTATGTGCACACTGCATACAGTATACAGGATGACTTCTTATTTGCTAAAAATTGGTAAATGGTAGGTTCTATTCATGAAAGTGAACAACTTTCCTCGTGGAACCTGCAATCGAAGAAAGAAAGTACTTTCAATACAAAGTTTTAAAATCGAGCGAACAATTAGATGCCCGCGACTCCACCCGCGTGTACACGGAAGGTGATAGGTGCGCGAGCTGCAAGCGGCTCGCGGTGTTAAAAAAGTAACCAATATGTTACTTCAAGTCCTAATCTGTTTACCTTTACACACAAATACAAACTTTTGCATTTATAATATTAACTAGCGACCCGCCCCGGCTTCGCACGGGTGCAATGCTGATACTAAATACACTACAGAAAAACTGAGAACGTTGTATATAAAAACATAGCGGCCCGCTCCGGCTTCGCACGGGTATAAAATATATAGCCTATGTGATTAAAATCGATTCAGTAGTTTTGATTTATTCATTACTGCCCGTGGCCCGCACGCGTTAAATTTGGAGTAAAACAATCCCCCTTTCCCTATACCATGAAGATTTCCTGCTATCTTTGGAATATCTAAATTCATACACTACATTTTTACTTATTTACTTTTTACATTTTTAACTATTTATTTTATTTTTACAACATATTACAGAATGTCTTTATAAACAACGTTCACAGCTTTCTTGTCATTAGACAATACAAACATTTTTTCTCTGGAGGTCACTCTTGAAAGAGCGACATACAGTTGTCCATGTGAAAAACAGTCAACGCTTAAATCTAAGCCTGCAACGTTGAAGGTTTGACCCTGCGATTTATTAATGGTCATTGCAAAAGATGTCTTTACCGGAAACTGTAAACGTTTAAATTGGAAGGGTAAATCCGATGGTATCAGAGGGATTCGGGGAATCAATAAATCTTCTCCGGTACCACATCCTGTGAGTATTGTGCACTCTATTATGAAAGTTTTCAATGATTTTACCAGCAAACGCGTGCCATTGCAAAGTTTAGGTGGATTCAGGTTTCTTAATAAAATAACAGGACAACCTACTTTCAACACCATTTTGTGAGGAGGGAGTCCAGACGTGTTCTAAGAATTTAGAAATTCTGTAGGAAAATGAACAGCTTCTTCCAAATCGAGAACAGTATCGACCGATAACTATAACGCTCTTGCCGCACCGGGCGGCCGGCCGGTACCGCCGCAAACGCTACGTCCCGCAATTTTTAAATCTGTAATATCTTCGAAAATATTCACTTAAATTATACGGTGTAACGGGCCATATAGATGTATATTAAATGAACAATGTATATAAGGTATTTAATTGGTTATGGATTAATGCTGTATTGGTTAAAATCGCTTCGAAAATTAGCCATTATTTGTCGTAAAAAGTAAATGACAAAAAAAAGTTATTGTGGGTTATCCATAAGAGATAGACATATACCATCACGGACTTTTCTGTAGACCTTTTCAATGTGTACAATACTTAGTACATTATTTTGATAAAACTCGTAGGGTTCAGCCTGCGTTTGCAATGTAAGCGGAAAAAATGTAATAATTTACGACATCACATTAGAAACCTCAAAAATAACAGTACTTCTCCACTATTTAATGGATGTTATATCCATATAAACCTTCCTCTTGAATCACTCTATCTATTAAAAAAAACCGCATCAAAATCCGTTGCGTAGTTTCAAAGATTTAAGCATACAAAGGGACATAGGGACAGAGAAAGCGACTTTGTTTTATACTATGTAGTGATGATACTGATCAGTATGGGAAATCAAATTTGTTTTTGCTCCGATCGTATAGAATCCTAAGAAAAATTAGTTAATTTTTACGTGTAGACCATTTGCTGTTTTAAAACGAATTAAAAGTCATCCTGTATCATTCTGTATTTACAAAGTGCTTAATTGCATTCTCGACACCTGGTTAAAAAGCGTTTCATGTTCAGTGTTGTCGTTTTAGCCACTTTGTACTACTTTAGCTATTTTTAACCTCCATGCTATAAAAAACGTACTTTTACAGGAGTATCCGAATAATTATTTATGATAACTCTGAGTAACTATTTTGTAATCATTTTTGAAGATTTTCTATTTCCCTAACTAAGGTGAAGTAAAAATGAGGGTTGTGATTAAAATTGTAGATACGCCACTATCGGTAGGCAAAAGATTTTTATTTTTGATGTTAATGGTTGTGTTGATTCAACTTTTTTTAATTATTTATAGATTATTTTACTTGATTATGACTATTTTAGTCATATTTACTCCCAGTAGAATTAAAAAATCAAATTCATTATAAATCTAACAACTTTTGCCTTACTTGTAGCAACACTCTTCAGTTTAGTTTGCTCGTAGGATATATGTCTTTAGTTGCGCTCTGAATAATACGAGTAAGAGCGTTTCTGTTGTTAAATAACGTTATGTAAATTGCAGGATTTTGATTGTTTTCTAAGTAACTTAAAGTGAAAGACGATAAGAAAAAAGAAAATCTCAAGTAAATATAAAGTAAGTTTTAAGTCCTTACGTTAAATGAATATTTATTGTTTGATTGAATACCATAGAAAATAAATATACATATAGCCTTTTGGAAAGCTTGCCAAATGTCCTTGAGCAAATGAGCTAATACAGGGAGGCGGGCTAGGACGAGAGGCAGAGGCTGTTATTTATTGTATTTCTTAAAACGCGTGTGAACTATCAAGGTTCGTTTATTTGGAAAGTTAGCCAAATGTCTTGGGCAAATGAGCCGATAGAAGACGACTAACGAGTACGGTAAACTACATAGTATATTGAATTTCTAAAAACATTGATGCGTGAACTATCAAGGTTCGTTTATTTGGAAAGTTAGCCAATGTCTTGGGCAAATGAGCCGATAGAAGACGACTAATGAGTACGGTAAACTACATAATTTATTAAATTTTTAAAAATAATTATGTGTGAACTATCAAGGTTAGTTTATTTGGAAGATTAAGGTAAACTAACTAATTGATTTAACTCTTTGATCAAACAATAAATCTGCTGTCATTAATTGGAATGTGGGTTGTAAGGTAAATAACAACACGGCACAATCAATTTTCTACACTGTTTATATTATGCGGTGATAAGCAACAAAGCAAGCAATACAACACAGCAAGAACTAAAGCGAGCAGATAGCTTATTTAGCGGAGGCACGAGCTGATTAAGGGCGGCGCGGGCTTCGCGTCGAATGCTGTGGGTCGGACTGCCGGGCCTGGCGCAGCGAGGCAGGCAGCGGCGCGCTATCAGGCTGGCGGGGTTGAGGCGCGGGATGCGCGGAGCAGTGAAGGCCGGCCGGGCGCCGGCCGGTACTCGCGGCTCGCAGCAAGCTAGAAGAAGGCAATTTGGTGGGACGTTATTATATGTTCCCACAGGACCCCCCCACGAATGACATGGTTAGGCCATGTAAAAATCTGGGAATCGAACCGTACGGCCAGATCTAGTTTTACGAGAAGAAGGAATTTGGAGGTCAACTTTTTTCTCCTTTTTGTCCTCGTTGATAGTAAAAGCGGGCTTTACTCGATCAATGGAGACCTTCGAGATTCTGTTGCCGATCAAAATGTCCATAGTCTTCGGTGTCCTTGCAACAACTTTGTGTGGTCCCGTGTAGGGAGGCTCTAACGAGGTGCGTAGCAGATCTTGCCTCAAGAAGACATGCGAAACAGTGGACAAATCTTTGTGGACAAACACTTTACGTTGCGAGTGGTTTGATGCTGGCGATGGTTTTAAATCAGCAATCCTCTGGCGTATTCGACAAAGAAAATCTGGGTATTCGACTGAATCATGATGAGTACCTGTGATGAATTCTCCAGGCACACGCAGCTGTTCTCCAAAGACTAACTCAGCCGAGGAACTTTGAAGATCTTCCTTCCACGCCGCTCGAAGACCAAGAAGAACAATAGGAAGACAACTGATCCAGTCCTTACCACCGTGGGCCATAATGGCTGCCTTTAACGTGCGATGCAGGCGTTCAACCATCCCGTTACATGCTGGGTGGTACGCAGTGGTCCTTGTAAGCCTTATACCGAACATCTTAGCGAGGTTCTGGAACAAACGTGACAAAAATTGTCTCCCTTGATCAGAAGTAATCTTCTTAGGACATCCATAGCGGGAAATCCAGTTGAACAGGAACGCCTCAGTAACAGTTTCTGCAGTGATGTCAGAAAGGGGTATTACTTCCGGCCACCTTGTAAACCTATCTACCACGGTCAAACAGTATCGGTATCCTGAAGAAATGGGAAGAGGTCCAATCAGATCCACGTGCACTTCGGAAAATCTTGCATCAGGAAGTCCGAAATCACCTGTAGGTGCAGCTGTATGTCTAGTGACCTTCGATTTTTGGCACGGTATACATTCTCTGACCCAGGCGCGAACATCTTTTCTAAGAGAAGGCCAAATAAAGCGTTGACTCACCAGCTTGATCGATGCTTTAGCGCCAGGATGACTCAGGCTGTGTAACGATTCGAACACCTGTCGTCTAAAAGAGGGTGTCACAAAGGGTCTTGACTTAGACATGGAAACGTCACAATACACAGAAACGTTAGCACCTGGTATTTTAATTGCCTGTATCTTCAACGAGGAGTTGCCGGAAAGAATTCTGAGCAGCTCAGGATCGTCTTTTTGTGAAGTGGCAAGCTCGGCCATGTCCACCGGCGTACTGATTGCCTCTATGCGGGACAATGCATCAGCCACTTGGTTGTCTTGCCCTGAGATATGCTCCACGTCCGTAGTAAACTGTGAAATGAAGTACAGTTGATTAATCTGTCGAGGTGAACCCTTCTGGTCCTTCTGCTTAAAAGCAAACACCAAAGGCTTATGGTCGGTGAATATCGTGAAGTGATGAGCTTCCAACATATGTCTGAAGTGTTTGACCGATTCATAAATGGCCAACAGCTCACGATCGTAGGCGCTATATTTCTGCTGAGCCGGATTCATCTTTTTTGAAAAGAAAGCTAACGGCTGCCATGCACCATGAACTTGCTGTTGCAGGACAGATCCTAATGAAATGTTGGAAGCGTCAGTCACCAAGGCCAATCTAGCATCAGGAACTGGATGAGCAAGTAGTGCTGCATCAGACAAACTTGTTTTACATCGCTCGAAAATTTCCAGAAGTTCTGGCGTCCAAGTTACGGGGGCAGAACCTTTTTTACCCGGGCCCATCAGGAGATCATTAAGAGGAGCTTGCAATTCAGCGGCATTTTTTAGAAAACGCCGATAAAAATTGAGCATTCCAAGAAATCTTCTCAAACCTTTTATCGTTTTGGGTGGTGGGTAGTTCTGAATGGCTTCTACCTTCTCCTCCAGGGGGCGCACACCATCACAAGAAACTTTGTACCCAAGAAACTTTACTTCTTCTTGACCGAAAGTACACTTCGCCACGTTGATGACAACTCCATACTCTTCTAAACGGGCAAACAGTTTATGGAGATGTTCCTCATGTTCTTCTTTACTTCTAGAAGCAACTAGAACGTCGTCAATGTATGGGAAACAGAAGAAATCCAAACCACGTACCAGTTCGTCCATAAACCGTTGGAAGGTTTGGGCAGCGTTCCTTAATCCGAAAGACATGAAAGGAAATTCGTATAGCCCAAATGGCGTTGTGATGGCGGTCTTCTCGATGTCCTCTGGATTAACAGGTATTTGCTGGTATGCTTTCACTAGGTCAATGACGGAGAAGATGGTACATCCATGCAACTGTTGGGAAAAATCTTCTATGTGACGGACGGGATACCTATCTGGTATGGTTCTCGCGTTCAAAGCGCGGTAATCTCCACACGGCCTCCAACTTTCGTCATGTTTCGGAACCATATGGAGTGCTGAAGCCCAAGGCCCACTGGAATAACGAACAGTACCATCTTTTAACATCGCCTCGAACTCTGCTTTGGCTGCTTTCAGTCTGTCGTTCAGGATGAGTGATCCGAAAAATGTTGCTGGTACCCCTGGATCTGGTACTGCTGGTGCTGGAATTACTACCACGGATTTGACACAAGCCTTGGTCGCCGCACTAGGAAATTCCGGGGAACTAGTTAAGGTCAGCGTAAAAGTACCTCCCTTTTGGAGTGAGAATCCTGCCGTATGGTTTGCCCAAATTGAGGCGCAATTCGTGCTGTCTAATATTACCTCTGATTCCACCAAATTTTATACTGTGGTTGGTAACTTAGATTCTCATATAATTAGTGAGATTGTCGATATAGTTAATAACCCCCCTGCACAAAATAAATATGAAAAGCTAAAATCGGAGCTAATTAAGCGTTTGTCAGCTTCACAGGAAAAGAAGGTGCGCCAGCTCCTGGTTCATGAGGAGCTCGGTGACCGCAAGCCCTCGGCTTTCCTACGTCACCTCCGCAACCTTGCGGGTCCCAGCGTGCCGGATGATTTTCTCCGCACCATCTGGACAAGCCGTTTGCCTACCAACCTGCAGACCATCGTGGCGTCCCAGCCTGACAAGACCTTGGAGGCTGTGGCTGAGTTAGCCGACCTGGTGATGGAGATCGTCCCGGTTAACCCGGTAGCCCAGGTAGCAAGTACGTCAGCTGGTGCAGAGACAGGGGGGAGTATAGTAGAGGTAATGCGCAATGAGATAGCAGCACTGACACGTAAGTTGGATCAAATGTCAACAAGGTTCACTCGTCGAGATCGCAGCACCTCCCGTTCACGTAAGCAACCCAACAGCAATAATCGTAGTCGGCAGAATCGCTCTCGTACCCGAAGCCCGCGCCGCCCTTAATCAGCTCGTGCCTCCGCTAAATAAGCTATCTGCTCGCTTTAGTTCTTGCTGTGTTGTATTGCTTGCTTTGTTGCTTATCACCGCATAATATAAACAGTGTAGAAAATTGATTGTGCCGTGTTGTTATTTACCTTACAACCCACAGGAAGGTACTTACAATTAATTTTTTTATTTATTTTCTTATTTTTGTTGTTGTAATTCATCAAAATCCAACTGAACTACTTATAAATCGCGAAAGTATTAAAAACTTTAACTTAGAACAATAACAAAAATATTGTTATGTAGTGCTTTATGTTTTTCAAAAGTTATTTAAAGAACTGTGAAAAGTGTTCCTGATAATTTCTGTTCCCGATAATTGGTAAGTCCATCATTTCATCGCATCAAACATGACTGCGAACGATATGTTCACGTAGGTACATGTTATGATCTAGTGTGACAGAGCGCCTGCCGCGCGCCGCGCCGTGTGCCCGCGCACGCAGCACTGCATCGCGCTTTTTATAAAGCATTAGCATGTTCGATCACATTCACGTATTCATACATGACGTATACCAATCGACTTGCGTTAAATACTATACTGGAGGGCTAGTGATACTGAATCATTCATGTATTATTGGGCATCGAAATCACTAGCGAGCGAAGCGAGCTTTAAGTGATTTAGAATGCCCAATAATACCCTACTCATATATATTAACGAGTAGCATTACAGAAGAGGCGAAAGCAACCATTGAGGAATACGAAGTGGCAAAAGGAATTAAAGCACCAAAAACAGATAAAAGCCCAGGACCCGACAAGATCACCAACGAAGCTATAAAATTAGGATACATGTATCTAACCAAACCTCTAACCAGACTGTTCAACATGATACTGAATTGCAAAAACACTCCACGTCAATGGTCAGAGTCGGAAATAATTTTGCTGTACAAAAAGGGAGACCCAAACGACATCAGTAACTATAGACCGATTAGCTTACTACCTTCACTATACAAACTTTTCTCCTCTATAATAGAGAAAAAAATAAAAGAAACCACAGAAAAATTTCAACCTATAGAACAGGCAGGCTTCAGACGAGGCTTCTCGACAGTCGACCATATACATTCGCTAGAGATGGTGATAGAAAAATTCCACGAGTTCAACAGACCACTCTATGTTGTTTTTATCGATTATCAAAAAGCCTTCGATACTCTACACCACCCACCGATCTGGGAAGCTCTACTGTCTCAAAAAGTAGCTTTAGATTACATACAAGTCCTAAAAAACATCTACGACAACAGTACTAGCAGAGTGAAGTTGGAGACCACTGGGCCCCTAGTACAAATAAAAAGAGGTGTAAGGCAGGGAGACCCAATCTCCCCAACAATCTTTATAGCGGTATAAGAGTCCATCATCCAAAACCTCAACTGGGAAAAAGTCGGCATAAATATAAACGGGTGTCACCTGAGCCATCTCAGATTCGCTGACGATATAGTTCTGCTATCAGAAAACACAAACCAACTGCAACTGATGATAAACTCTCTACATGAAGAAAGCCGCAAAGTAGGCTTGGAAATCAACCTAAATAAAACTAACGCCATGACGAACCATACTAAAATACCTATATATCTCGAAAAGCTGCCTTTAACCTATGTCAATACCTATATCTACCTGGGAAAATAAATATCATTCAACCAACACACAACGAACTGGAAGTAGAGCGTAGAGTCAACATTACTTGGAAAAAATTCTGGAGTCTCAAAGAAATTCTAAAAAGCGACATGACCATAAAGTTAAAAAGCAAAGTTATGAACACCTGCCTACTCCCCTCACTAACATATGCCTGTCAAACCTGGAAGTTTACTAGGAAATAAAAAACAAGATTTTAACAACTCAAAGAAGTATGGAAAGGAGCATTCTGAAGGTAAGAAAGATCGAAAAAATCTGCAGTACTGACATAAGAAAAAAAACTAAAGTCATTGACGCTCTCAGTTACTCACAGAAACTTAAATGGCGATGGGCAGGACATATTGCTAGACTCAGTGACAATCGCTGGACTAGAAAGACGACATCATGGTTAGGACCATCGGGTCAAAGAAAAAGGGGTAGACCAAATGCGCGCTGGACAGACGACGTCATAAAAATAGCAGGTACCCACTGGATGCGACTAGCAGAAGATAGACAACACTGGCAATCTCTGGAGGAGGCCTTTACCTTCCACTGAGAGGGGTTCTTGCAAATGTAGTTACGAAAGAAATTTAATTACAATTAATAACTGGAAACGGAAAGTTTAATACCTTATTTAATTGTATAACTACCAAATAAATTACCTACGAAAATACTACTTGTCACACTAATTTTAACTAAAATACATT
>CAMYPC010000076.1:0-36143 GCA_947284805.1 Coleophora flavipennella | reverse complement strand
ACGGCCATCTGTTCTACGAGCTATGCACTGAAAAAAAAAATCGGTAATACTAACCGAAATTTCATTAAAAAGAACTGTTTTGTCCAGTAAAACTGGAGCCAACTGAAAGAAACAGTGATTCTGACTGAAAGAAAACAGTTAAGTCCTTACGGTTAATTTAACTGTTAAAGTCAGTAAAGTGAAACAGTAAAAACACACAGTAAGAGGAAACAGTAAAAACACACAGTAAGAGGAAACAGTAGCGCTTACTGATCGGTAAGCAGTAACTACTACTGTTTTAATCAGTAGCGCTTACTGATCGGTAAGCAGTAACTACTACTGTTTTAATCAGTAGCGCTTACTGATCGGTAAGCAGTAACTACTACTGTTTTATGAATACTTACTACTGCTTCTTAACAGTACTGGGCACTGCGTGGAGATGTGATTACTACTGTTGAAAACAGTGCCAGCTACTGTTGTTTAAGTAGGTAATACTGTTTGTCAACTGTAGTGGGTGCTGGATAGAAACGTTATTACTACTGTTGAAAACAGTGCCAGCTACTGTTGTTTAAGTAGGTACTACTGTTTGTCAACAGTATTGGGTGCTGGATGGAGACGTTATTACTACTGTTGAAAACAGTGCCAGCTACTGTGCCGTAAGTAGGTACTACTGTTGACGAACAGTAGCTGGCACTGTTTTAACGTTATTACTACTGTTGAAAACAGTGCCAGCTACTGTGCCGTAAGTAGGTACTACTGTTGACGAACAGTAGCTGGCACTGTTTTAACGTTATTACTACTGTTGAAAACAGTGCCAGCTACTGTGCCGTAAGTAGGTACTACTGTTGACGAACAGTAGCTGGCACTGTTTTAACGTTATTACTACTGTTGAAAACAGTGCCAGCTACTGTGCCGTAAGTAGGTACTACTGTTGACGAACAGTAGCTGGCACTGTTTTAACGTTATTACTACTGTTGAAAACAGTGCCAGCTACTGTGCCGTAAGTAGGTACTACTGTTGACGAACAGTAGCTGGCACTGTTTTAACGTTATTACTACTGTTGAAAACAGTGCCAGCTACTGTGCCGTAAGTAGGTACTACTGTTGACGAACAGTAGCTGGCACTGTTTTAACGTTATTACTACTGTTGAAAACAGTGCCAGCTACTGTGCCGTAAGTAGGTACTACTGTTGACGAACAGTAGCTGGCACTGTTTTAACGTTATTACTACTGTTGAAAACAGTGCCAGCTACTGTGCCGTAAGTAGGTACTACTGTTGACGAACAGTAGCTGGCACTGTTTTAACGTTATTACTACTGTTGAAAACAGTGCCAGCTACTGTGCCGTAAGTAGGTACTACTGTTGACGAACAGTAGCTGGCACTGTTTTAACGTTATTACTACTGTTGAAAACAGTGCCAGCTACTGTGCCGTAAGTAGGTACTACTGTTGACGAACAGTAGCTGGCACTGTTTTAACGTTATTACTACTGTTGAAAACAGTGCCAGCTACTGTGCCGTAAGTAGGTACTACTGTTGACGAACAGTAGCTGGCACTGTTTTAACGTTATTACTACTGTTGAAAACAGTGCCAGCTACTGTGCCGTAAGTAGGTACTACTGTTGACAAACAGTAGCTGGCACTGTTTTACCGTTATTACTACTGTTGAAAACAGTGCTAGCTACTGTTGCTTACGTAGGTACTACTGTTTGTCAACAGTAGTACCTACGTAAGCAACAGTAGCTGGCACTGTTTTCAACAGTAGTAATACTGTTTGTCAACAGTAGTGGATACTGCGTGGAAATGTAATTTCTACTGTTGAGGAACAGTACCACCTACTTACTACTCTTGGATAAGTAGAAGTTATTGTTTCTCAACTGTAGAAATGACATCCATGCAGTACCCACTATTTATGAGAAACAGTAATACTACTGTTCCCCATGAGTAGCATAAACTGCTTTTTAAGAGGCTGCACAGTGAGCTCTAGCGAAACTTCTAAAAAATAACTATTTGCTACTATCACAATTTATTTTAAATCTAATTACACGATTATTGCTTTATAGTTTATTGGTAAATCTCAATAAACTATACCACAAACTCAAAAACTGTATACAATTAAATAGGTTTTTGATAAATTGTGTTTATAGCGAATAAAATTTTATAAATTTTATTTTTACGTGGCGCTGGGGTCACAATGGAGCCTCTTAACAGTATCAGCTGAAAGTTAAATAACACGAAGCATGAAAAATGTGAAGGCCTTGTAAATAAAACCTTCATTTCGGTACTGCATTATATTTTTATTAGAAAAATACAAAAAAGACAGTGTCCCATATTGACTTCAAAGACTTATTTGTAGATAATAGGTGAAATAAAAATTAATGCTATCAACATTATAATAATAGGTACTTATCCTTAAAGTTACTTTTAAAATAATTTTATTTTACATGTAAATACTTACATGACAAGTAGGTACTATTGAAATTTTATTTACAAAATCGTTTCTATTCTATTTAAAAAAAAATTTAATTATTATTTCTTGAAAATGGATGGGGCCGATTCTAATGAAACTGTATACACATAAGCAAGTGACTAAATTCTAGTTTATGGATAGATTACATTATCAAAAATATAATGTCACTAAATAATAGCAATTTCAGGTTTTTACTAATCTTAAAATTCGCTAAAAAATCTTTTAATAATAAAGTATTATGTAAATGTGACCTATCCACAAAATAGAATTTCGTGACTTGCTTATGTGTAAGTATAGTTCCATTAGAAACGGCTCATCCATTTTCAAAAATTGAAATTTAAAGTTTGTAAGGGATTTTGTGAATTCGCTCTTAACTAGAACTTAACATTAAAGTAAATGCTAAAGAGGACTAACCGACAAAAAGTACACAGTAAATAACATATTCAGAGTTATTTCAAACTAGCTAACACTACACAACCCTAACCTACACTACATTACCCAACCCTACCCTACACTACACTACCCTACCTTACCCTACCCTAACTACACTACACCTACACTACATTAGCCTACCCTACACTACACTACCCTACCTTATACTACACTATCCTACCCTACACTACACTACGCTACCCTACACTACCCTAACCTACACTACATTGCCCAACCCTACCCTACACCACCCTACCCTACACTACACTACCCTACCCTACACTACACTACACTACCCTACACTACACTACCCTACACTACACTACCCTACACTACACTACCCTACCCTAACTACACTACACTATCCTACCCTACCCTAACTACACTACACCTACACTACATTACCCTACCCTACACTACACTACCCTACCCTACCCTACACAACACTACCCAACCCTACACTACCCTACCCCACCCTATACTACACTGCCCTACCCTAACTACACTACACCTAAACTACACTACCCTACCCTAAAACCAATTAATATTTGACTGATATTTTTTTTTATTTAATTCCAAGCATTTTCATATTTATTCACCTTTTAAACCTTCTCTAGACTTCAACAAATAATTCAATACCAAAATAAGCCAAATCGGTCCAGCCGTTATCGAGTTTTAACGAGACTAACGAACAGCAATTCAACTTAACAAAATTGACAAAATACAAAAAAGATAGTTATTAAAAAAATACAAAGAGGCATTTTCTTGTAAATTTTTGACAGTTAAAGTAGTTGCGTAAAACTTGCAGCATAAAGGCAATAGGAGAACCGTAAGCTATCACCAAACATGAATAGATGCTATTTATTTATTAGAATCGTCGATAAAAAAACCGCAATAATTTTACTATGGCTTCTACTTATGAAACTGAATAAATTTCGTCAAGAAACCTATACCTAGTCAATTAAATTTATTAGTTGTTTTTTAAAGGAACCGCTTGTTGGAGTGGGATGATTCCGATTTGCAAATGGCGTGCATTGCATCAAGCGGGCGTGCATCGCATTTATGTTTGTGAGTCCGCCAATCGCTCAACTCTCAAGTCGCGCGTGATCAATTTCATTATTTTTTTCAGAGATTTAAAAACCGTTTTAAAAAATTTTTACAATCCACAAGGTGCTCACTTGCAGGAAAGCTAGTGTACAATAAGTAGTGCGTGCAGGTAGTTTTTCTTTTAAATCTGCTGCCTTGGAAATATACACAGCTCTTTGCAAAAATTGCCAAACTGGCAAGCATTCACCTGCGTATTTCAGGTTTAATGCCCATATAATTTTAAAGCAAGTATCCACCGCATTACATATGTTTGGCAGTTCGTATATCAAGTTATCAACGATAACGTACCTTCCGGTATTTTTTTCCAGTGGACCGATGACAATGACGTACGGTTGAACTGTAATACCGAAAGTCTTGTATGTGTCGTGTCGTTTACGACATTCTTCGTTTATCAAGGTTTCCGTTTCAATGCGTGTAATGAAGCTTTCTCGGACTTCTGCCACAAAACATTTCTTCTTCCTGATTTGCACTGCTCCCAGAAGATGTGGAATAGTGAGAAGTGTAGCAATATTGCTCGTCTCTGGATCAGAGTCTGTTAAAAAAAAGATTATTAAGTCTAAACATTGTAACTGGTTATTGGACAACAATGAATGTTCTTTCATATACCTATCCTAAAATTTAGAGTTTTTTCTTTGGGGATTTTGTAACCCTGGCTATGAACTGCTTACACAAACAAATACAATAAACTTTATTTAATCTTTACTTTAATAAAAATTAATAAATTTTGGATTTTACGAAAGTACTCAAATCAAAGGTAGGTATTTTTTAAGGTTCCCCTCGATTTATATGGGATGCCATCATCAGATCCTCGTTTCCTTATCATGGTACCACCCTTGGGATATCTCCTTTCCAACAAAAAAAGAATCATCAAAATCGGTTCATAAACGAGGAAGTTATCCACGAACAAACAAATTATATATATATATATATATATATATATATATATATATATATATATATATATATATATATATATATATATATATACGGTCGAATTGATAAACCTCCTCCTTAATTGAAATCGTTTAATAACTCATACTCGGTGAGTATGTTTATATATAAAAAACAATTACGGTCAATTATTTGTTACCTACTACTTACGAAAAGGTTTTAGCAAACAAATAATTATTTATAAAAAATATAAAAATCAGTTTCAGTACACCCCTTTCTGAATCAGGGGTTAAGTAGGTAAAATAAAAGAAAGCAAAATAAAACTTACTTTTCACGAGATTCTTTAGTTCCTGAACAAATAGACTTCTGTTTGAGACATTTCCTAACAGTTGAATCAACTTCTTCTTCAAAAGTGGAAACTTATTTTCGAAGCTATTTTCATTTCCAGGGTACCACTGGTCAAAATCTGCTGTAAGCTGAAAGAATTTTTACTTTTAAAAATAAAATGTATTAATTGATGTTTAAAGAATCGCTTAGCCATTAGCTGAACCCACTAAAATCAGAAAAGACAACATAATCTTATGGCACCAATCAATAGGGTCCATCATCATCTCAGCAGCATGAATATTAAGAAGTCAAACCTTCCTTCGTTAGCTCACCTGAATAACCTGAAAAAAATCGACTAACGGTCCATACCTACCTAAGTATCTACGTATAATATTTAAAGAATTATCCTCCAACTCATAACCGTTGAGGAGTTGCACCTTCCATCATCAGCTCATAAACATAAAATTATTATCAGATGTAAAAAATTGAACACTTTTAGAAATTACATGAAACACGTTATACATGCCTATAAAATTTAAGGGTGCCCTCGATTTCCCCAGGATCCCATCATCAGATCCTGACTTGGTGAAAATGGGACCACCTTGGAAGTATACTTTTTGAAAATCGGTCCACAATTGACGAAGTAATCGGTGAACATACATTAAAAAAAACATACAGTGGAACGGAACCTACTCCTTTTTTGAAGTCGGATCCTAGGGAAATCGAGGGTAACTCTCAAAATTTACAGGCACGTATTGAGTGTGTGTTTCCTAAAGCTAATTGAGTTTCTGCGTCTGGTAGCCATCAATTCGTGTTGATGAGCTGATGATGGAAGGTACAACTCCTCAACAGTTAGGAGTTTGAGGATAATTCTTTAAATATTATATGTAGATACGTAGGTAGTTATAGACCGATTATTACTTTCGGCGTGACTAATATGTATACCCTTAGCAAATTACAACTTTCTAGTATTAATAGTCTCTGAGCTAAACCGCGGACAGACAGACATAGTACTATAAGGGTTCCTTGTTGACTGACTATGGAACCTTAAAAATAACCCAATTCGGGTCTCCTTCTCGACCCTGTCACGTTAAAAATAAATTGCACAGCCAACCTGTGCATACTTTCTTGTCTTAACATAAAGCGAAGTCAGGCTTACACAAATCAACAATAAATTAAACATTACGCTTACTTAATGGCAAAGAATAAAGGCGTATCAGACTTGATGAAATATTTACAAATAATTTGGGTTTGTGTGGGAGGTACCATATTTATGTCATATATTAACTTACCAAAGAGTGCCCCCATGAACGCTTTAAACATGAAAACTCCAGGAGATAAGTGTGAGTTTCTTCCGATACGACACGCTGTAGTCGTCGTTTTCTTGTTTTAGACCACTTCTCAGTGCAAAGAGCTAAATTATCTGCAGAACAATGTAGCCACTCCAAACATTCCTCTACTTCAGCTGAATCGAGATCTTCTTCACTGGTTAAGGCAGAATCTTCTTCCGACAGCGAGGTTATCCTTTTGTTAGCATGTTCTTTGTTATGTGGTTCTGGAGTTAGTTTTTTCAAGAAGTGAACCGCGCGGCCTTGGCTGGTACACTTTGTTTCGGCGAAACTTTGCCTTTAGATTCGTTACTGCGTCATATAGCCGACCATGGGCTCGCCCGGGCCCTTCAGATGCTTTAGTGTAATAAATTGAGCAGTTTTCAGCAGGAAATACTTGTTCTGTTAAAATGACAGTTCTTTAAAATTGCTATAACATAGATTAACATAAAAGTAATTGCAGGTTAACTGACCCTAAGCATGGACACTGCTTGGATGGGTTTGAATGTTACTGGCATATTTCTCTAACTTTCTCGACCTTCTCCTAAGGGTTCCGTACGCCGTTTAAGGAGCAGTCTACCTTCTTGAGTAGTTTTGAGAAGTTTTGTTAAGTCCTGAATTGTGTTCTGAAAAATACAAATGAATATATTTTTTGAAGATAAAAAAACTTAAAATTTAAAAACCCCCAACAGAAACCTCTAAAAAGGATAAAATAAAACGTACTGGTCCTTTAATTTTAATATAAGTAGTAACATTTTGATCCAAGAGTCGTCGCGCACGGGGACCGCTAAGTTGTGAAATTATAAGTAATTAGTTGTAGTAAAGTAAATCAGTTGTATTCTGTTTTTATTTTAATCACTTACATACATACTTACCGATTGCTTTAACGGTGAAGGAAAACATTGTGAGGAAACCTGCACACGCCTGCGAAGAAACTCGAAGATTGTGTGTGAAGTCGACCAACCCGCACTGGGCCAGCGTGGTCGACTAAGGCCTAATCGCCCTGATTCAGGGTAGGCTCGAGCCCCTCGGTGGGGACGTATATGAGATATTATAATAATAAATAACAGGACACCAAATTTCGAACCGTTCAGTCCGGTGGAAGGTGCCCACACCCCTTCAAGTCACCTATCAAATAAAAAAACTAATCAAAACTGTTTCATCCATTTGGGAGCTACGATGCCACAGACAGATACACAAACACTTGAAACTTATAACACCTCACCCCTCTTTTTGCATCCGGGTTTGAACTTTTAACATCACCCCTCTTTTTGCATACGGGGTTGTCTTAACAAACATATTTGTCCTTATCCATACTAATATCATAAATGCCAAAGTAACTGTCTGTCTCTCTGTTGCCTTTTCACACTTAATCCCCTTAACGGATTTAGATGAAATTTAGTATGGACTGGACAAATTTATGTATTTTGAATGACTCAACACAGTTTAAATAGAATAGAATAGAATAAACATTTATTTAGCAGACCATAAATGAGAATGTGTAAACCTGGGACAAACAGTCCAGCTAAGTAGGTAAAACTTCAAGAAAAAGATCAATCGACGAATAAAACTCGGCCTGGCAGTGTTCGGAAAGCTTCGAAATATCTTCACATCCCAAATACTGCAGTGTCTTAAGACCAAGGTTTTTGACCAGTGTGTGTTGCCAGTGATTACATACGGAACTGAGACATGGTCGCTTACTATGGGCCTCATAAGAAGGCTCAAGGTCACCCAAAGGGCAATGGAGCGTTTCCCTGCATGATCGAATCATAAACGAGGAGATCCGTAGGAGAACCAAAGTAACCGACGTAGCTCACAGAATGGCTAAACTTAAATGGCAGTGGGCACATAGCTCGTAGAACAGATGGCCGTTGGGGCAGTAAAGTTCTCGAGTGGCGACCTCGCATCGGAAGACGTAGAGTAGGCAGCTCTCCCACACAGTGGACTGACGACCTGGTGAAGGTAGCGTGAAGCAACGGATGCGAGCAGCGCAGGACAGGTTGTCGTGGAAATCCTTGGGGAGGCCTTTGTCCAGCAGTAGATGTGTTTCGGCTGATATGATGATGAAATGACAACATAGCTAAGTATACTCACCAATTTTTCTGTTGAGAAGTCAAGCGAGCAAGAAGAATCACATGATTTGCTCGATGCAGGTGTGGACACTGGAGAAATGATGGGTGAACTTTCACTTGGAGTGAGACCTCCTACGTCTTTACCATAAATTTCTACTAGGTTATTAATATCTTCATTTTCTTCTCCCTCTTTTATCTTAAGGCTTTTCCAGTCTGCAAGAGCCTTTTTAAACTTTGCTTGTGGGCCAATGGCAGGAATTAACTCTTTTATTTGTCCATCGTCTAATAGTGGCAACGCAACTAAGTCAACTTCGTTTTCTGGAAAAACGAAGATTATGTAAGTTATAGGTACCTATGAAAACAGTTTAGTGAAATGTTAAATCAGTAACAGAAACAAGTAATAATAAATGTTAAAATGTAAATTACACTAGGTTAGTTTTGTGTTAACTCGAAGCGCTAACCGAAGATTAGTTCTACGACACAGTGACCCGCACCATAACCATCATGGGGCCTACACACGCTTGCCACAAGCCACAAGCGTCTACAAAAGCTCGGCAAACTGAGGCAAGCCTGTTTAGCCAAGTGCCTCGCTCTACATGCTTGTGCTTGTGGGCGCTAGCTGTGGCTTGGCAAGCATGTGGAGGGCACCTGTACAGCACAACACAAACATGCGCAAACACAAAATTACCGTCAGAATTCTGCTACAAATAGAAGAAGTAGACAGGTAGTCAGGTCAGGTCATGTAGCTTTACTCTCTAAAATTGTTTAGATAGGTAGTTTCTGAAATATACAAAGAACAAAGTAGGTTACCTAATTAGTAACATGTAAGTACTATGAGGTAATTCAGGATGCGGTACCTAGTACCTTAGATATGACCTAGTCCCCTCCCAAGCTTTGGGCTTTGAGGTTATGGAGCTTGTATGATACATAAATGTGCCAACTAGGTACTTACTTACCAATAAATTTTTCGATGTATTTATCGAGTTCCCATTTATGGAGAAGTTGCTCAATGTCTTCAGATGACATTGTTTTCGATTGTACCAGCACCACACCACACCAATTAAGTACACGCACTATTTATTTTACACTAGCTTTCCTGCGAGTGAGCACCTTGTGGATTGTAAAAATATTTTAAAACGGTTTTTAAATCTCTGAAATAAGAAATGAAATTGATCACGCGCGATTGTGAGCCGCCACAAACATAAATGCGATGCACGGCACGCACGCATGATGCAATGCACGCCATTTGCAAATCGGAACAGTGTGACCATCTCGAAAATGATGAATCTGCCCGACACTGGCAAAAAATCCGCCAAAACCTGCCAGAATAAATATTCGCTTGTGTTTTCTACTTTGTTTTCTTGAAACCTTAACTTTTTTGTCACGGTTAGTTTTTTGTACTGGACCCAGAAGCTGATCAAGAGAGTGGTCCAACTTCAGACTTTGGAACCTACCTGCATCAAAGGACTCGTCAAGAAAAATAAAACAGGCCTAAATTCTAAGAAGATACTTATTGATTTGGCCCAGCCACATACTTCGTAGAACAGATATTATGGTCGTTAAGGTAGTAAAGTTCTTGAGTGGTGATCGCGTACTAAAACGCACCGCATTGAAAATGACCTGTCCTGCTCATTCGCATCTAGCGGCTTTGCGCAACCTTCACCAGGTCATCGGTCAACCGAGTGTGAAGCCTGTCTACGCTACGTTTTCCGGTGTGCGGTCGCCACTAGAGAACTTTACTGCCCTAACGCCCCAATGGTAGCTATTTGCCCCGGCCGTGAAGCTCGTAGAACAGATGGCCTTTGGGGTATTAAAGTTCTCGAGTGGCGACTACGCTCTAAAAGACTTATCGCAAAGAATGACCGGTCCTGCTCGTCCGCATCCAGCGGCTTTCCGCTTCCTACACCAGGTCATCGGTCCACCGAGTGGGGGCCTGCCTATGCTACGTCATCCAGTACGCGGTTACAACTTAAAAACTTTACTACCCAACAGTCACTTGTTCTACGAGCTATGAGGCCAGGGCACATATAGCTACCGTTGGGATAGTAAAGTTCTCTAGTGGGGACCGCGCACCCGAAGACGTGGCGTAGGAAGGCCTCACATTTGGTGGACCGATGACCTGGTGAAGGTCGCGGGAAGCCGCTGGATGTAGATGTGCAGGACCGTTAATTTCCAATGCGGTGTGCTGTGGGTCTTTTGGTGCGCGTTCACCACTCGGGAACTTTACTAACTTACTACGTGATATATGCGGGCCATATAGTTTGTAGAACAGATGATCGTTAGGGCAGTAAATTTCTCAGGTGTTGACCATGTACCGGCTGACGTAGCGTAGGCAGGCCTCCCATTTGGTGAAGGTCGCGGGAAGTCGCTGAATGTGGACAAGCAGGACCGGTTTTCAAAAGTAAATGAACTGAGAAGTTAAATTACGTAAATTTATCTTACTGGTAATAAATAAGTAACACAGCATCAGATCTTGGAAACTACCTGAGACCAAAGTTCTCACCAAGAAAAATCAAACGAGCTCAAATTCGAAGTGGATCGTTTTTAGAATTAAATAAATCTTTAAGATAAAACTAAAAACATATTTTAACTCTACCAATATTTTTATTACTGATATGATAACCGTTTTGCGGGCAGCTGGGAGTGGAGTCGCATATTGCGTATGAGTGTGTGAGCGCACACTTGCAAAAATGAAACCTACGCGCTGGCATAGAGCTTCATACGTGTTAAAATAATATCGAACGTAAGTCTATTCATTCTAAGTTCAAATCAATGCGGGCTTCAACGCGGCTATTACTTACTTTGAAGCCGAAGAACGTCCCATTCTCGTTTTTTTTTAATTTTTCTTCATTTTCAAATAAGTTTAAAAAAAAAGAGTTCAATTAAAATGGAAGGTCGAGAAATTTTGCAATCAATGCCAAACACAGGGTCTACATTATATTTTTTTACTTAAGTACATCCAAAGTGGTATTTTTTTTATAATTGTATTCAATTAAATCGATTTTTTATTACTTTCAGTATATTATAATTTTTTTCCATGGTGATAGCTTTACACAATCTTTCAATAATTTGAATTCAATATTGTCATTTGACCCGTGTCACCGCGCGAGTGCGCGGCGCGAGCATGCGCTCTCTGCCCGCACCGCATGCATCCGGCCCGGCTCCATTACTGGCTTGCGCGTATTTTTAAATTAAATTTTCAATTTCATAAACGTCACATTAAGATGTTTAATTTTGATGAAAACAAGATTGTAGTGTACAAAAACATATTATTAAACGAAAATTTTACAGTTACGATTTTTAACTACTGAGAAATACATTATTATTAAAACATAAAAATTAAATGTTTAATTTTTGTCATAAATGACTAAAAAGACGCAATATAACTTAAAAAGATACAAACATTATAGTTACCATTTTTGCTTATCAAGATATTGCGATCAGATGAATACCGTGAAAAAAAACATACATGCGAAAGTGGTTTTAGTTTAATTTTGCTATTAGGTGACATCATTTGAATTCACCTCAAAATTATACTAACAAGGTATTTGGTTATCTATTTTGCTTTTAGGAAAAATTTAGGTAGTGTTCGAAATCTCATGTTTTTTATAAGAAACGGTTACCACCGCGAATTTTTTACATCATATATCTAATCAATATTTGATACTAATTATCAATATCCGATAAAATAATCAAAACAACTAGTTATCGAATTATGTCCAGGTTAAGCTAATTTGATGCGCCTATAGCACTAAAATTCTGTTCTGCTGTTTTCACTCTCTTTGAACTGAAATATCAAAAAACTGTTGTACCTGAAATAGTTGAATGAAATTAGTTTTTCAAAACTTACAATCTCCAGTAAAAAATGAATTAGAATAAAAAAACAAATAAGAACTAGGGAGGTAGGGAGCGCGCGGGTTACGCGGAGGGCTGGTAGTGTAGCGTAGATAGTAATTTTTATTTTCTTTGATACTGCACGCACGCATACACACAATTTGAGTTAAAATGACACGACAAATGTAGCCAGCTCAGTAAGTAAAATATTTTCCTAAATTTTCTTACCTAATATAATAACTAATAAGTCATGAAAATAAAGTAAGACATAGAAAATTATAAGTTTTCTCAATATCTATAAGGATTTCCTTGAAATCTGCCAAATTCTGCCCCTTTCTTTCTTGATATTTGCCAAATCGTGCCACTTTTTCTAAATCGTCCGCTTGTTCTGCCAGAGGTAAAATTTACAAGCCAAATCTGCCCAAATGGCAGAAATCTGCCATAAATGGTCACTCTGAATCGGAATCACCCCACTCCAACAAGCGGTTCCTATTGGTTGCCGGGCTCGCGCCGTGTCGGAGTCGCGGAAGATTCTAGAAATAACAGGTGTCCGGGGGGGTGAAGCCGGGGGGGTGTAGGAACTGATCGGTAGATATAACTGTTTGGAACATGTATATCTACCGATCAGTTTATATTATGTTTTATAGGGTACCGTACCCAAAGGGTAAAATGGGACCCTATTACTAAAGCTCCGCTGTCCGTCCGTCTATCTGTCTGTCCATCTGTCACCAGGCTGTATCTAATGAACTGTGATAGTAGTTGAAATTTTCACAGATGATGTATTTCTGTTGCCGCTATAACAACAAATACAAAAAAATTGCTAAAAACAATAAAATAAATATGTAATTAATTAGCCGTTCTAGTTACTACCAATCTTACTACCAGTTGTAATACCGTTAATTTTGATTACCCTTCTTACTACTCCAGTATGAAGTTGTTAGAAGGGAAAAATTAAAAAGCCCGTGTTACTACCGTAAAAACCTTCTTTTAACAAAAAAACAAATTTAATATGTTAAGGAAGGGAAATTACCCAGGAGAAAGAGCCTCTTTGACTGTACTATCAATCAAAAATGACCGAACCTGATATCGCTCGCTTCGCTCGCTCATTTACTTAATTTTTCTACTTTGCAATCACGAAAATAGATATATTTGGATCTATCTATAGAAAAAGGCTCGAGAGCGCTTAAAAAACACTTGGACGATACATACATTAATAACAGCTGGAAAGAATTTACATATGTCGGAGCGCAAGGAGGTGGCGCCATCTATGCATGCGTGGAAGCACCGTGTGTTTTGTCTTGAAACGTCAAGCGGTTAAGCTATGCTAAGGTAGTAATAATAGGTCATCTTTGGCCAGGGTGTGGTCGTTGCGAGGCTGAAACCCTTTGTTGTTGCCTTTGTCCAGCAGTGGACGATTTGTGGCTGATGTGATGATGTCAGATGGCGCTACTTTTTGCTTGTATAAAGAAAATCTGAGTAAATTATGGAGACGGCCGGATCTTTTGAAGTACACCTATTATAATTAATCAATATGTGACGCATGCATCCACCGCCAAAATTTGGCGGTGGATGCATGCGTCACATATTCATTTATTATAATTAACTTGTAAGGAATTAACTTGTAATTAACTTGTAAGGAATATACTCTGTCTACATTACGTAAAAAGTGCAATATGAAATAGACAAAAATAGGCAGCTTCTTCAGTCCTTTACAAATATAAGTACTAAGAGCTCGAAAATGCGTTGAATTGCTTCGAAAATTTGTTGAATTCGTGTGCAGCTGTGCTTGTCTGCTCGACTTGAAAAAGAGCACTGCCGTGCCCCCTGATACATAATATATTTTTTATGTTTAAAAGAGAACTATGGTGCAATTTGCTGAATATTCATAAAAAAAAAATACTGCCAGACTTGGCTCACCTTAGATCTCTCATATATTTTTAGGGGAGACTCACGAGTCTTGGCGAATTGGTACATAAAAATGATGTTTTTGATGGGACCTCATTTTTTGGTAGGATATCTCTTTTTTCCTTGTCATTTTTTTGTCTCACCATAATAGAAACCTATAAATATACATTAGGTATATTACAATGGTGGTGGTACGGAACCCCCAATGCGCGAGTCCGACTCGCACTTTGCTGTGTTTTTAATTATTTTTTTAACTGACTGGTTTTGGGTGCGGCAAAACGTTCGAATAACTACGAGTTTCAGTGAGTGCTACTGTTTCTTTTATTGTTCTAACATTACAAAGAATTGTTACTAATCATTAAAACTAACTTTTTGGTATTGGGTGCGGCAAAACGTTCGAGTAACTGTGAGTTTCAGTGAGAGCTACTGTTTCGTTTAATGTTCTAACATTACAAAGAACTG
Organism: Coleophora flavipennella; assembly: GCA_947284805.1. Taxonomy (NCBI): domain Eukaryota; kingdom Metazoa; phylum Arthropoda; class Insecta; order Lepidoptera; family Coleophoridae; genus Coleophora; species Coleophora flavipennella. Next base: position 21,339 of record CAMYPC010000076.1, on the reverse strand, counting down.
TTTCTAATCATTAAAACTAACTTTTTGGTATTGGGTGCGGCAAAACGTTCGAGTAACTGTGAGTTTCAGTGAGAGCTACTGTTTCGTTTAATGTTCTAACATTACAAAAAACTGTTTCTAATCATTAAAACTAACTTTTTGGTATTGGGTGCGGCAAAACGTTCGAGTAACTGTGAGTTTCAGTGAGAGCTACTGTTTCGTTTAATGTTCTAACATTACAAAGAACTGTTTCTAATCATTAGAACAACTTTTTGGTATTAGGTGCGGCAAAACGTTCGAGTAACTGTGAGTTTCAGTGAGAGCTACTGTTTCGTTTAATGTTCTAACATTACAAAAAACTGTTTCTAATCATTAAAACTAACTTTTTGGTATTGGGTGCGGCAAAACGTTCGAATAACTGAGAGTTTCAGTGAATGCTACTGTTTCGTTTAATGTTTCATTAGTAGAAATAATTGTTTCATCATTAAAACGTACTGTCGAGAAATCCGTGTAGGTAAAACGTTGTAGTTACTGAGCTTTTCAGTTACGACTAATGATTGGTCAGTTAAAATAACGTTTCAGCTTTTTACTGTTTTGGAACATTAATGGGCACTGTCTAAAACCGATAATTCTTACTGTAATTTACGTTAGACCAACTGTTTAAATTTTAACTGTGCCAAACATGCACACAGTAAGAAATTATTTTTTTCAGTGTGTGCCCTGCCCACTGCTACTTTAGTTTAGCGATTTTATGAGCTATGTCGATTACTTTGGTTCTCCAGCGGATCTCCTCATTTCTGATTCGATCGCGTAGGGAAATTCCGAGCATAGCTCCCTCTATTGGGTGACCTTGAGCCTTCTTCTTAAGAGGCCCATACTAAACGAATTTTACATACTTATGAAAAAAGATGACAATTACATAAATTACATCAAACAACATTTATTTTATGAGTTTTTGTATTGCAATTTGAGTTAAAAAAAAACGGGATTTTAAGTGTCCCGCACGCCGCACGCACCCTGAGCGGGTCGTCTCCTCTAGGGTTCCAGAAACAAGACGCCCCGCGTATAGCGGGAGGACGGTTGGCAACCCTAGACATAGAATACATGTTGGGCAATCGGGTTTTTAATTTTTTAATTAAATTGGATAAGTTATTACTTTTTTATCCTATGGCCATGTACTGGTCAGACTTTGTAAACTCTGCGTCAAACGGGAAACAGGGTCTGGTGTAAGAATTTAAAAATGTCTAGCTTTAAAATCAATTATCGAGCTTCATTAATCTGGAAAGGGTTCCAATTAAATCACGCAATCCTTCTAGCGATCCCGTACAATTATCTCAGTGAAGAGCGGCGGAAAATGACTGTACTTTAGGTGCTAGTACAGTCGCCATCAGATATAGCCCTGCGTGTGCAGATTAATAACGCTTTCAGGATGCTGATGGGGCTGCCGCGCCGCTGTAGCGCGTCTCAAATGTTTGCGGAGGCGCGAACCGATGGATTCCACGCAATTATACGTAATCTTCGACATCATCGTCACTTACCATCAGGTGAGATGATGCCAAGGGCTTACCAATTGTGAATAAAAAAAAGGAAAGTCTCCTCACTTTTCCATCGGTGGCGCGGCAGCCACAACGGCATCCTGAGGACGATCGCCGCTACACTATAAGTTTCTGTTAATATCTGAACATCTCATATAAACATATAACAAAACTGTCACGGGGCCGTGTCTGTACATGAAATATTTTTGGAAAATAATAAATGTGGTGGACATTACTAACGATATAGAGAACAAAACAACAACTTTTGGAATTTTTGTCTATCTGTCTGTCTGTAAAAACGTAAAAACTACCAGGACAATTTTGATGAAATTTTGTATGATTGTTCCTTAAAGCTCGGGTTAACTTAAAATATACTTTTTATCCCAGAAAATTCAAGAGTTCCCGTGGGAAAATTCAAAAACTCCACGCGGACGAAATCGCGGGCACAGCTAGTTTGTTATAAATATCTGAGCAGCAGATTTTTCAATAATATGTAGCATTATAGGAAAAAGTACCTTACGTCATTGCGTGTAAAGAATATTTTGAAAAACCTGCTGCTCAGATACTTATACTACAAATTATATGGTCTGATATTAATAGCAACTTCTTGTGCATATCCTATTAATCTAATAAATGTGAAAGTTTGTATGTGTGGATGTTTGTCACTCTTTCACGCAAAACTATTGAATGTATCTGGCTGAAATTTGGTAGGTAGACGACAGATTAGGACCTGGATTAACATATAAACTACTTTTTTCCACGCTCTCACTGCGCACTGCCCTCGAAGATAGTCATAGAAACTATGTTCACGCTAGCGAAGTCGCTGGCAAAAGATAGTAATTTACAGAGTTTAAACATAAAAGTGTGGTGATACTTTAAGGTGGGGGGCTTGTGTACTCATCAAACTGAACCACTTTTGTTCTGCAATTATTTTTTTTTCGTACAAATCGGTCAGCTGATTAAACGGTTTTGTATGAAAAAGCCAATAAAAATTTCGCGATTTCAGTAAAGTTGCAAAACAAAAGTTGCTCAGTTTGATGAGTACAAGCCCACCTTAAAGTATCACCACATATTTATGTCACACCTGTATAAAATTTAACACTGCTCAGAAATATTTGAACACCTCGCCCGCTATGGTATATCTGATGGCGACTGTACCTACTGATTGTTCTAGGTAAACCATTACCAATGTTACCAAGTCACCGGAATAGATAGAAAAAAAATATTGCTTCATTACAATTTACAACTTACGTATTTGTCAAACGAATTAAGAAAACCGGCCAAGTGCGAGCTGCACTGACGCATCGTGGGTTCCGTACCACCCATCTCTCCACACAACTATGACAATTTATAATTTTTCACATTATAAACAAAAGCCAATACAAAAACTCTTTTCTTTTTTCATTCAATTCGGACTCCTTGGCGCGAGTAAACTCACTCACACTTGGCTGGTTTTTAGGGTTCCGAATCTAAAGGGTAAAAACCCTATTACTAAGACTTCACTCCGCTATATCATAAACCTGGTAGTTTAACGTAAGTAGTATGGATTCGCGGATTCTGGCTCACCCCTGGCCACTCCCCTCATGGGGGGCGCGATTCACGCCAGTAAAGATGCCCCTCCCCTAAAAAAAAAAAAAAAAAAAAAAAAGTTTTTTTTTTTTTTTGGTTTTGCCCCCCACTTAAACCGTTTGGCGCTAGTTTCAGAACGATCAGAGCACGCCTTTATACATTTATCTGCGCTGCTACAAGCCCCATTGTTATCGAGGCTCGACTATCTCTATTGTTCGCTCGACGTCTATTCATTTCGAGGATTCGGGTAACCTATTGTAATAGCAATGTTACCTGCTTTTGTGTTTTGAACCAATTGTGCTGCCTTCGATACTCGCTAAGGGCTATACTCGACTGTTCAAAAAGGAGGGTAATGTTTTTCGGGTGTATGTATGTCTGTTTCTTTGGATAAACCTGTAGCCTAAACGCTTCAATGATTTTGGAGTGCGAGGTGTCGTTAGGTTCGTCTTGATTCCCTGAGTGACATAGCTTGTGTTACCCAACTGTGCAAAAAGGAGGCTAATTTTTATGCATTTGGGTTTTTTATTTTAAATTAACCTAACCTGATTACTACTTTTCTTTGACAATTTATCATACACTCATGTAAAACCTTTTACCCGATTGTACAAAAAAGGAGGGTAATGTTTTTCGGGTGTATGTATGTCTGTTTCTTTGGATGAACCTGTAGCCTAAACGCTTTAATGATTTTGGAGTGCGAGGTGTCGTTAGGTTCGTCTTGATTCCCTGAGTGACATAGCTTGTTTTACCCGACTGTGCAAAAGGGAGGCTAATTTTTATGCAGTCGGGTTTTTTATTTTAAATTAACCTAACCTGATTACTACTTGCCTTTAACAATTTATCATACAACCTATTACCCGACTGTGTAAAAAGGAGGTCATTTTTATGTTATTACACCAGCAACCGATATGGTAAATTTAACCCTCCTTTTTTCGTAGTCGGGTAAGGAGTTTACTAGTATTTAAGCTTTCTATGAAATTCGTTGTGTGAAAGAAAGTTTTTTTCACATCAGGTGAACATAGTAATTTATTGTACCATAAATAAATGTATTCAAAAATAGTTTCATTGTTATCGGTGTCTTTCATTTCGCAGTTGGTCGATCAGTAGAAAGATGTCTCAATACCGATTGTGAACAGAGGGTACTATTGTATTTTTAAGTTATTCATCTTGTTTTCAATGAAATAGGAATCGGGAAGTTCTATAGCAAGCAATTTACAATGCTTTTATTGTTGCGCTTCTATTTAATTTCGCAGATGGCTGCTCACCAACAAATTCTGAATCTTTTGTGTCAAACGACGAAGGTGGTCCATTTTTGAATTATATTTTTGCGTTAATAGCGAACAGGTTGTAACATGTATGTTACAGCGCAGGTGTTGCGAAGATACACATTCCTTTGTTATTTTGTTTGATAGCTGCATATAAAAGCAAGTTCAGACAGTTTAATCTCATAATATTTTAGACAGTCCTCGACGAATCTAAGTGCGTGATCCATACGTGGTGTCTGTGATTTGTAATAAAATCTGTTGCAGTAATGGATGTAAGTATTACCCTTGATACAAGTAACTATAACGTGTGCCATTCATCATCATCTTATCAGCCACAAATCGTCCACTGCTGAACAAAGGCCTCCCCCAAGGATTTCCACGACGTCCGGTCCTGCGCTGCCCGCATCCATCGGCTTCCCGCGACCTTCACCAGGTCATCGGTCCACCGCGTGGGAGGCCTGCCTACGCTACGTTTTCCGGTGCGCGGTCGCCATTAACATACCTAATTTTCAATTCATTCGTGTTTTGCTTTGTTTACAAAAGTAATTTTGTTTTATGATAGGTGATATTTACAATGTAAGCTCTGCAATGGAAATTTCTATGAATTCATAAATCAATGTAGGTAGTTAGTCGCTCATTAAACTTATTGTGTCTTTGTTTTCTAAATGATACCTAATGTGTTATCTCTGCGCTATGAAACATATAACCAATTTGCTGTTTTTATTACAGGATAACGATTACACATTCAAAAATTACTATTTTCCGGCGACGGTATCCGATGAAGACGAAACAAAAGATATTATTATGAGGCCACAAAAAAACAAAGTGAAAAGGACAAACAATATTGACATATTCTTTGAGAAACCCAAAAAGAAGAAGAAAGCGATACCAAAATCTTCATGCGTAGCACATACATGTAGTGACGGTTTGTCTTACATAGTTTCAAATGAAGGTGAATCAGCAAAGGCGACTCACTTCATTAAAATTGAAATATATGATATGGATAAAATTCGTGACCTCGCACCGACTGACTACTGGAAGAACGTTGATGTACGTCTTAAATATTACGTGCAATCGGACGACGATAAACATTTTCAAAGCACGCAAGAACTTATATTCAACGTCACTAAAGAACTTGCCTCAACTCTGAATTGTTCCAAGTATTGCATTGAAAGCAAGCAAACCGAAAAATAATAAGACGCGCTGTTTGTGACATTCGTAGCAAATAATTTAGTATAAGTCATTTTTTTGCATCGTATTCCATTCAAGCCCCCCGGAGAATCACCACGGACAGAGCCCCACAGCGAGGACAAATAAAAAGGACTCGACAGCGCAGCGTTCATTGCATATTTGATCGTTCACCAACATGGAGTCCAATCTTACTAACTCCCAAATTAACGCAGCATACGAAGATGCCTTACTGTACGAAAGTGTGGAAATTCTGGAGGAACAACTCTGCATCAACAATGAAAATATTGCGCAGGAGTTTATGAAGCTGTGCAAATTGTAAGTAATTTGATTTATTTACTATTCTTATTTTACTCAGGCTAGTCAAATTTTTCCCATGCTCGGTACATTTTCCCACGGTGCTTATTTCTCAAGCTAGTCAAATTTTTCCCATGCTCGGTACATCTTCCCACGATTATTATTTTGCTATGAATGCCTTTTATAAAGTTTAAACACAACGCAATTCAACAAAGAATAAGTTGTCTTTAGAATTACTTTTAAATGGCTGTTTGTATTTCTTAGACAAAAGCGAAGCTTTGTCTGAAGAATATTTCCTGCGGTAGTTATGTTTTTCCCACGTATTATTTTTACTCGACTGTCTCAAAAGGATGGTTATGTTTTTCGAGTGTATGTATGTAGATTTTTATTTTCAACCCGACTGCCTCAAAAGGATGGTTATGTTTTTCGAGTGTATGTATGTAGATTTTTATTTTAAACCCGACTGCCTCAAAAGGATGGTTATGTTTTTCGAGTGTATGTATGTAGATTTTCAACCCGACTGCCTCAAAAGGATGGTTATGTTTTTCGAGTGTATGTATGTAGATTTTTATTTTAAACCCGACTGTCTCAAAAGGATGGTTATGTTTTTCGAGTGTATGTATGTAGATTTTCAACCCGACTGCCTCAAAAGCATGGTTATGTTTTTCGAGTGTATGTATGTAGATTTTCAACCCGACTGCCTCAAAAGGATGGTTATGTTTTTCGAGTGTATGTATGTAGATGTTCAACCCGACTGCCTCAAAAGGATGGTTATGTTTTTCGAGTGTATGTATGTAGATGTTCAACCCGACTGCCTCAAAAGGATGGTTATGTTTTTCGAGTGTATGTAGATGTTCAACCCGACTGCCTCAAAAGGATGGTTATGTTTTTCGAGTGTATGTAGATGTTCAACCCGACTGCCTCAAAAGGATGGTTATGTTTTTCGAGTGTATGTATGTAGATTTTTATGTTCACTGTTACAGCCTGAACGGCTTGGAGGATTTTAACGTATGGGGTATTGTTAGATTCGTGTTGATCCCGTGAGTGAAATAGGATAATTTTTTAACCGACTGGCTTAAAAGTGGGGTTGTTTTTACCAAGTCGGGTTTTCAATTTTTAATGAATCCCTGAAGTTATTCTATGATAGCCTTTTGATCTCCATTTTTGGATAATGTCAATAAGAAATTTCAAATTGAAGGAACCAGCAAATTTTTGATGTGTGTGTGTGTGTGTGTGTGTGTGTGTGTGTGTGTGTGTGTATATGTGTGTGTGTGCGTGTGGGTGTGTGTTAACATATATTATGGAAGTAACCTTAAACATTAGTCAATATTTTTTGGTTTTTCTTCCATAGCGGTGGCGAGTTTCGTTTCCTTTTAAAAATGATTGAATTAACAAGTGATGAAATAAGTCTTTTCAATAAATCTGATATATTACAAAGATTTCACCGTTATATTCGTTTGTGGTACATAAGCTCGAAATTACCTCAGACGATGCTTGATGACTTGACTTTTAAACCATTTTTTACACCATGTTCAGGACACTTAACATTAAATAGAAACCTAGATGATAATTTGGATCAAATAGATGGAGTTTTACCAATGCAAGCTTATTGTGAACAATGTAAAAATCAGTTAATTGTTAGTGTATTTTTATATGCCCCTACCTTCCTAATTACTTAAATTTTCAAAAAAATATATTTCTTTTCTTTTTGTTATAGCTCAAATAATCAAGTTGGTGATGGACGTGCATTAAAAAGAAAACTCATCAATGAGGGTGCCTCGACCAGCATCAATGAGGGTGCCTCGACCAGCAAGGAACCACGTTTGGATCATCTAGCTGTTTCGTCGTCAAATGCCCCATCGTCTTCACCTCAAAATATAGAAATAAATGTAAGTACAAAAAATAATGATGAGATTGAATGTTCCGTGTGTAAAATAGTTGTTTCTAAAAGATTTTTATCGAGTCACTTAAAGAGTAATCAACACAAAAATAACTTAGTTAGCTCACACGAAGAATTACCAAACGTTCAAAAGATTGAATCTGCTTTCGGAAATAGAATTTTGACTTACAGAGTTTCAAATGATAATCCTACCCCTGCATTGGAATTTCAGACACCAGAGTTGTTTATGAAAAATATTAAAGACACAATATTTATACTATTAGATCGCTGTATTAAAGAACACGTGGTAATAAAAGTAAATTTTATATTAAGAGCAGATTTTGTTCAAGAAACAAAGGATTTAGAAAACACATTTGACTTTCAAACTTTTAATTATGTTTTCTGTCAAGGAGATAATATTAGCATTACATTTTTATCACTAGCAGAGGAAATTTCAAACAAAGTTAGTAATTTTGAATGTAAAGATAGCGGGTGGAGTTTGAGAAAAATAAAGCATTTGGATATGAATGTTAATAAGTTTGATCCTCTACATGGATCTTCATACATTGACTTACCACATGATATAAAACTTAAAAAGGCTGTCATAAATGTAAAAAATAAGGATCATCAATGCTTTTTATGGTCCGTGTTGTCAGCGCTGTATCCTACTGATAAAAATTCAGACAGAGTTACTTCATATTTACAACATAAAAATAAACTAAATTTCGATGATATACCTTTCCCAGTGAAAATTAAAGATATTCACAAGTTTGAAAGGTTAAATGACTTGAGCATTAATGTTTTTGGTTTGGAATATGATTCTGAAAGTAAAAGTCATAAAGTTACCGGTCCATTGCATTTCACAAAATCTCGAAAGTCGACACATGTAAATTTATTATATATTTCACACAATAATAAAAGTCATTATTGTTACATCAAAAATCTTTCACGCTTGGTTAGCAAACAAATTTCATCACGTCACATTGCAATGCATATTTGTGATGGTTGCTTATTACACTTTTCATCTGCTGATCAGCTACAAAAACACCAGCAACATGACTGTGCACATGTTCGTGTAGATTTACCATCGGACAAACGTTATAGGATGAACTGGTTTAGAGAGTCTGTCCCAGGAAATCAGATAGAATTTGATAAATATGAGAGACAACTCAGAGTACCTTTTGTAGTTTATGCTGACTTCGAAGCATTGTTAAATCCAATTGAAGGATGTGAGACAGATCCAAACAAATCATCAACTACAAATGTACAAAAACATGAAGTGTATAGTTTTGGATATTATATTAAATGTTCATTTGATGATAAGCTTTCAAAGTACAGAACTTACAAAGGCAAGGACTGTTCTAAAAAATTCATGACATTGTTGAAAGATGATTTACAAGAAATATGTAAAAAGAGAACATTTAAAAAATCTCCTTCTCCATTAACTACAGAGAATGAAACATGTATAGCTCAAAGCAAAGTCTGCTATATTTGTAAAAAAGAATTATTAAATGACTTTATAATTGACCATGACTGGTACACAGGTCACTATGCAGGTGTCGCTCATTCATTATGTGCGGAGAAGTATAGAACAGGAAACTTTGTTCCTGTATTTTTCCACAATCTTAGTAATTACGATGCGCATTTCTTAGTACATGCACTTAATTTTGAAGAAGGTGAGATAGAAGTAATTCCTCAAAACAAAGAGAGGTACATCTCGTTTTCCAAACAACTAAAAATTAATAATCACACAATGAAATTGAGATTTCTAGATTCTTTTAAATTTATGTCAAGTAGTCTTGAAAAATTAGCGCAAAACTTAAAACCTGAAGAGTTTAGAGAGATGAGTTTGAACTTTCCAAACGAAGATGATTTTAAAAGATTGATTCGCAAAGGTGTTTATCCATATGAATTTATGACCTCGCATGACTCTCTTAATATGAAATCACTGCCACCCCCTGAAAAGTTCTATAATTCTTTAAATGACAAACATGTAACTGAAAATGATTACGCTCATGCAAAAGATGTTTGGAATCACTTCAAATGTAAAAATATGGGGGATTATTCTGACTTATACTTAAAAACCGATGTTTTGATACTTGCAGATGTGTTTGAAAATTTTCGAAATGTTTGTTTAAAGACATATGAGTTAGATCCTGCTCATTATTACACTGCTCCTGGATTAAGCTGGGATGCTATGTTGAGTTTTACAAAAGTAAGACTAGAGCTCTTAACAGACTTTGAAAAGATTGCTTTCATTAAAAAAGGAATTAGAGGTGGAATATCACAATGTAGTAATCGACATGCTAAAGCAAATAATAAATTCATGCCTGATTACGATAGTAATTTACCATCTTCTTATCTAGTTTATTACGATTCCAATAATTTGTATGGCTGGTCTATGTCTCAGCACCTTCCCACTGGTAATTTTGAATGGGTAGATTCTGATACCAATTTTAATGTTGCTGACGATGCAGACGAAGGTTTTATTTTAGAAGTTGATTTGGAATACCCTGAAAATCTACATGATTCACATTCTGACTTGCCATTTTGTCCTGAAAATATATGTATCAATGACAAACAAAAAAAATTGATACCTAATTTATTCAACAAAGAAAAATATGTAATACATTACCGAAACTTAAAACAATGTTTAGAAAAAGGTATGCGCTTAAATAAAGTTCACAGAATCTTAAAGTTCAGTCAAAGTGCATGGTTAAAAAAATATATCGATTTAAATACACAAAAGCGGTCCATGTCCTCTACAGAGTTTGAAAAAGATTTTTTTAAACTCATGAATAACTCAGTATTTGGTAAAACTATGGAAAACATAGAAAAAAGAGTAAATGTTAAATTAGTTGATCAATGGGGTGATCGTGGGAAGGTTCAGGGTGCAAAATCATTAATAGCTAAACCAGAATTTCATAGCTTAGCAATATTTTCAGAAAATTTAGTCGCGGTTCAGTTAAACAAAACAAAAGTTTTATACAACAAACCGATATATCTCGGATTTTGTGTACTAGATATATCCAAAACTTTAATGTACCAATTTCATTACGATTTTATGAAAAACAAATTTAAAGACAACCTGAAGCTGTTATACACTGATACGGATAGCTTGATCTATCAAGTTTTCACAGAAAATTTCTATTCTGACATAAAAGATGATTTAGAAACTCATTTCGATACATCAGACTACTCCCCCAATAATGAGTTTGGTTTCCCATTAATTAACAAAAAGAAACTTGGGTTTTTCAAAGATGAGAACAATGGAAAAATTTTCAAAGAGTTTGTTGGTTTACGTGCAAAAATGTATGCGATGGATGTTCAAAACAAGTTTACTGCAAAAGCTAAGGGAGTTAATAAATGTGTTACTCAAAGATTCAACTTAGATGATTACAAAAAATGTTTACTTCGTAAAACAGATAAAATTAGTACAATGTTGCGATTCCGCTCATTAAAACATACTATTTATACACAAAAAATAAATAAAGTCTCGTTATCACATAATGACAGCAAAAGGTTCTTATTATCAAATTCAACCGATACCCTAGCATGGGGACATTATAAAGTACGGAACATTCAATCCTAACATGTTTTTTTGTACTTATTTCTCATTTGCATATTTTAAATGTAATCCTATAAGTTAATATTTTTACTTGTCCTCTGCCATATTTGTACTTAGCAGTTCCTTAATATTGCTTTTAAATGTAAGATAGGCATGTCTCTTTTTATAAATACTGTGTAAAATTTTCATATTTAGTTATGTGATTTACTTTTAAGTTACTGATAATAAAGCTAATTACTTACTGATAAAAAAGCTAAGTTAAAATTATGATAAATAATAGATTATTTAATTTGATTTAACTACAGTTTAAACTTATCGAGAATGAATATTTTGTATAAAGAAATCTCAACATAGTTTCTATTGTAAGTTTTTATTTGTATTATTACCTATTATCCTAGAGGGATGATTTCAAAGCAAAGTTCCATTGCAAACAAGAGCTCTGACTTCACAGTTGTCACAGGAATGTTTGTTGCGGATACAATACATTACAAAAAATATTATTAGTGTTTAAAGCTTATTTTAATTTTATTGTGTCCCTTGAATATTATAATATAATCCTAAGAGTAAGCCCAAGCGTAAGTTTTTCATTGAAATAAAACATTTTAAATTATTCAACGGTTTGTTTTTCTTGATCGTTATCAATGCACCTACACTGATCTTAACAGCAATTCTAAATTAGGTTAGTCATTAAAAATAAGGTTTTAGCGTTAGTAAATATCACTCTCATTTTGGTAGTTCTTAAAGACGCACGCAAGTTATTACAATGATTCACTTTTATCATCCATTTACAACTATAGTTGCAGGACCTAGTGGTTGTGGAAAATCTAATTTTGTAACGAATTTTCTGAAATTTTGCAAGGATTTATGTGATGTAGAATTTGCAGAAGTAATATGGTGTTACGATGAGATGCAACCTTTGTACAATTTAGAAAACGTTAATTACAATCAAGGTATTCCAGACCTAAACATGTTCGATGGGAAACATCCTAAGCTTCTTATTATTGATGATCTTATGAGAGAATCAGATGGTCGTATTGTTGATATTTTTACAAAGGGAAGTCATCACAGGAACTTAAGCGTATTTTATATTACACAAAATTTATTTCATCAGGGTAAAGGACAACGAGATATTTCTTTAAATTCTAACTATATAATATATTTTAAAAATCCAAGAGATAGAACTCAGATACGATACTTAGCACGACAAGTATATCCGGATTGTCCGAAATTCATTGAAGAAGCTTATAAGGATGCAACTACAGAAGCTCATGGATATCTAATGATTGATCTTAAACAAAACACATTTGACATGTATCGTTTCAAAACTAAAATATTTCCTATTGATGAATATTGTTGGGTATATGTACCTAAAAAAGGATATAAATATAGTACACATCATGACATTTAGCTCAGTTCTATGTAATGTGTGAAAAGATAAACATTTTACTTTTTTATATAAGCACCTAGTATAAATATCATTTATTCAGTTGATGATAATGAGTGGAAGAGTAAGGACACATAAAGATTTTCTGAAAGCATTACTCACACTTAAAGCTAAGCATCGAGATGCATTATTAAAATCATGCGGTGAGGAAGAAATAAATTGCATAAGCGAGTGTATTTTCAACGTATTAAAGGGTAAAGTACCACTGAAGAGCCAGGATAAGACCAAGTTAAAAAAACACAAAAATATATTAAGAAAAATAGTGTCAAGAGGAAAAAAAACATTGAGAAAACGTATCATCATACAGAAGGGTGGTGCATTTTTACCAATTATATTAGGGGCTGTCCTCAGTAGTTTGTTGGGTGCTGTTTTATAAATTGAAAATGGAAAACACCAAAAAAATGATATTAATTGAACCTAGTGTAGTGGAAAGACTCAAACAAAAAGAGAACGCAAGTGAGGATACATTATCTCGATTAGATAAAGAGATGCGAAATATAATGAAAAGTAAATTAGAAGATCGTGAAAAATGGGCTTTATACCTTCAAACACTTCAGAGATATTTGCATTTTAGTGAAGCAAAAAAACACCCATTGAAATTACCAATAATTACAGAGGAAGAGAATGGTAATACTAGAAATACAATAAAAGATGATGCAGCTGTGCAAACAGATTTATTAGTTAAAGAAGAACCATTGAAAGAAGAAGTGTTCAATAAAAATTCTACATACACTCACTCTCATTTAATGCGATTGATCCCAAAAAGTTTTAAGAAGAAAGGTGAGGTTTTGTTAAACTCTTTAATTGACAACAGTGAAATAATACGTTGGGATGATAAAGGCTTGGTTTATTTACACAATAAACCGATTCCTAATAGTAATATCATAGATTTATTTCATGATACTCTAAGAAAATTAAAACGTCCGACCCCAATAGGAAGAGATGAGTTTTGTAAAGCATTGGTAGAAATAAGTGTGCCTTTACATTGTATTGGTAATCCGGATTTACGAGAACATATGAACAAGCTATATATACAAGATTTTAAAGAAACACCGAAGTCTGCAACATATAAAGAACTATCTTCAAAACGTAAACCCGCTGCTAGAAAAATTGCTTGGGAAAGATGGACACCTTACTAAATATCAATGAGATTTATTATGATGTTTCTCAACCTGCCGGCTACAGCAGCGTCAATAAGCTTTCAGAAGCCATGAAGGGTCACATGAATAAGAAACAAGTTCAAGACTGGCTGCGATCGCAAGAGACTTATACATTGCATAAACCGGTTCATAAGAAGTTTAAAAGAAACAAATACCTTTTATCTAATTTTAACCAACTATGGCAAGCAGATCTTACTGACATGCGTTCTTATTCTCAATATAATGATGGTTACAAATACATACTTTGTGTTATTGATGTATTTAGCAAATATGCTTTTGCTAGACCTATGAAAAGAAAAGATTCACAAAGTACTAGAAGTTGTTTTGATAGTATATTTACAGAAGCGAAAGCTACACCAATACATATACAGTCTGATAAAGGAACTGAATTTGTATCAAAAGAAGTAAGGAGTTATTTTCAAAGTAAAAATGTGAATTATTATACTACCAACAACCCTGATATTAAAGCTAGTATAGTGGAAAGATTTCAGAGAACTCTCAAAATGAAAATGTGGAGGTTTTTTACACATAGAAATACATACAGATATATTGATATTTTACAAGATTTACTGTTTTCTTATAATCACAGCTATCATTCAAGTATTAAAATGCGCCCATGTGATGTAAATTCTAACAATATTATGACTGTTTGGTGTAATTTATATGATAGAAGGAAAGACAGCACATTTAAACTGAGAACACCTCAGTTTCAAGTAGGGGACTTTGTAAGAATAACTAAATATAAACACATATTTCAAAAGGGTTATGAAACCAACTGGAGTGATGAGATATTTGTAGTGGCTACAGTTATTGATAGAAGTCCCCATACAGTTTATACTCTAAAGGATCTAAAAAATGAACCCATCATAGGAACTTTTTATGGCAAAGAATTACAAAAGGTTAGTTACAACCCCACCAATAAATATAAAATTGATAAAATTCTGAAGTCTAGGCATTCTGGTCTCAGAAAGGAACTGCTGGTCAAGTGGAAAGGTTATCCTAAGAAGTTTAATAGTTGGATACCAGCATCAAGACTTGAACAATTATGAACGGAGAAAGTTTCTATATAACACTGTTAAGTAATAGTTCAATGACATACTTTCCTGAAAACACTACATCAAGTTTTTATACTAAATTACCTAAATCAGTAAAATTGGAGGGGGAATGGGATGTTGGAATGGTTGAATTCCATTTTCCTTGTAATATATTAAATGTACAAGAGCCTGAGAATATTGTTCATGTAAAAAAAATGCAGAAATTAGACGGCGAATCTTTAGAGTTGCCTGTAGAGTTTATTACACACATTCCCGCAAAAAACTATGAAAGTATTGAGCATGTTTTAAATGAATTAAATAACAATCCTTTAATAAAAGGGGATGTTGAATTTAGCTATGATGGAATAGCGAAACGAGTTAAGGCTACAAGTTTAAATGATAACATTTTATCGATAAGTACTTCCACAAAATTAAGTTTACAACTGGGTTTTGAACCAAAACAAAATTTTATCAACGTAATGGGAAAGTACCCGGTTGACATATCATTAGGTTTACCATCACAGATGTTGATCTATTGTGATATCATTCAACCACAAATAGTTGGCGATGTGATGACACCCTTACTTAGGATCGTTCCAATGGATCCTACAAAATATGTCTATGGTGCTTATAAGATGAATGTTTTTTCTCCAGCACATTATGTACCCGTTCTACGAAGAGAGTTTGATGTAATAGAAATAGATATAAGAACGAGTACAGGACAAAAAGTTCCATTTCAGTTTGGGACTGCTTGTATTAAACTACATTTCAAGCGAATAAATTAATCAAAATGGGGTGTCCTTATGAGCATTATTACTCACACCAAGCCGGGTCAGGCATTGGTATTGTATATAGAGGGGCTAATCATCAACGCGGTCATGGCATTGGAAGTTTTTTAGGAGGTCTATTTAGATCAGTGCTTCCGTTACTAGCGGGAGGTGCTAAAGCTGTTGGGAAAGAAGCACTAAATGCAGGTGTAGGTCTTTTATCTGATGTTGTTAATGCACGTGATCTTGATGACAGTATCAAAACACGTTTTAAGACAGCTACTAGTAATTTGAAACGTAAAGCAGATAATAAAATGGATTCTGTTATGTCTGGCTCGGGTTATAAAATAAAGAGACCAAGTAAGAAGTTAATCAGTCGCTTGAAGACATCACGACGAAAGGGAGTAAGAAAAACACAAAAACATCGAGCTGACGACATATTTACATTTTAAAAAATGTCATTTTTACACCATAATTCTTCAGAATGTGTAAAATCAGAATTGGACCTCTTCGCCTTACCGTCGACACAAACAAGTATAGAGAGTGGACTGTGGATCCATTACAATCCAATAT
The DNA here is from genome assembly GCA_947284805.1 of Coleophora flavipennella. Classification (NCBI taxonomy): domain Eukaryota; kingdom Metazoa; phylum Arthropoda; class Insecta; order Lepidoptera; family Coleophoridae; genus Coleophora; species Coleophora flavipennella. Next base: position 5,084 of record CAMYPC010000076.1, on the reverse strand, counting down.
CTTCTTTAAGTGATGAAGGACCCATTGAATTTTTAGTACCAGGGAGTGGTGATGATTACATTGATTTATCTCATACCATGATACATGTAAAAGCCAAAATTTTAAAACAAGATACAAGTAATATTCCTGAAAGTGCTGTTGTGGCACCTGTGAATAATTGGTTGCATTCACTGTTTAGTCAATTAGATATATATATGAATCAAAAACTGGTTTCCCCACCAAACAATACATATGCTTACCGTGCATACATAGAAAACTTACTTAACTATGGTCCAGCAGCTAAATCATCTCACCTTACATGTGGGTTATGGTATAGTGATACAGCGAATAAAATGGATAATTGCGATGACGCTAACATCGGCTTCCACAAAAGGCAGGAATTAGCAAAAGAAAGCAAAACAATAGAAATGATTGGACATTTACACGGTGATGTATTCAACCAAGAAAAATTTTTAATTAATGGTGTAGAAATCCGGATAAAACTCGTGCGTACAAAAGAATCATTCAACCTGATGTCCACTGCTGATTCAAAGTTCAAAGTGAATATTACTTCCGCCGCTCTCATAGTTCGTAAGGTTAGGATCAATCCGTCAGTTTTGTTAGCGCACGAAAAGGTATTATCCACTACAACTGCTAAATATCCTTTGACTCGTGCCGAAGTTAAAGTTTTAACAATACCAACAGGTGTTCAAGGTAAAACACTTGATAATGTATTTCTTGGACAGGTACCGAAAAGATGTGTTGTAGGTTTTGTAAAAAATGCAGCATTTAATGGAACCTTAAACATGAATCCTTTCAATTTTGATAATCATGGCCTCAATTCATTTAGCTTGTATGTGGATGGACAGCAAGTACCATCTAAGACATTACAACCATCTTTTGGTGACTCTGTTTACACCAGCGCTTATCATACCCTGTTCTCTGGGATAGGTATTCACTTTCTAAATGATGGGAATGCAATATCAAAAGAAGATTTTGCTAATGGATACTGTTTGCTAGCTTTCGATATGACTCCCGACTTGTGCGCTAATTCTAGTTCGCACTGGAGTTTGATAAAGCATGGTAGTGTTCGATTAGAGGTTCGCTTTGATGCAGCTCTTACAAACACAATTAACTGTATAATATATGCCGAGTTCGATAACATTATGGAAATTAATAAAAATAGGGAAGTTTCTATTGATTATAGCAGCTAAATCAAGTAAAATTAGAAACCTATAAAACGCAAGACATTTTTGGAGGGCAATATTATTCTTCAATGCATAGCTGTTAAAACTCCTTCCGCATGTAAAAATGAATACTGAAGAAATACAAGAATTTATGAGCAAAATCAACCCAAAAAATGAATTTAACGTCTTTGCTGCTAATCGTTTACCATTGTGTGTCTCCTTACCAATATGTTTTATCAGCAATTTGGATCCTGATAACAAACCTGGATCACATTGGGTAGCTATCTATATAAATTCAAAAGGCATTGGAGAATATTTTGACTCATTTGGTCGCAAGCCCACGAAATATCATGAAACGTTTTTGAAAAGAAATACTAAGCATTTTTTTTATAATGTAAAAGTTGTTCAAAACTATTTGACCTCAGTTTGCGGTTATTATTGTTTAGTTTATGTTTATTATAGATCTAAGGGTATCTCTATGCATGATTTTGTGAGCATATTTACAGAAGATACATTTTTTAATGATTTTGTTGTAAGAGAAATGTTTTTGAGTATTTTTTCTGATTAATATGTGTGAAATGATTGAAACAAAAAAAATACTAACTAATGTTTGTATGATGTCAAAATAATTAATTATTACTTTAACTTCACTTATAGCACATTGTTAATTAGTTTATATTAATTTTAGATCTAGGGAATGTCACTGATGATTTTAGTTAATAGGTTTTTAAAATAAAATGCGTACTTTGAATTAACAAATAAAATGGTTTCATTTTGAACAAAAGCTATCCTTATTTATAATAATTGATAAAAATTAAAGACAAAACCGTTCAATAAAAGAAGCATTTATTAAAATAATATACATTAGGTATTTAATTAGGTGAATATAATGACGGTGATAAGGATGAATATATGGATGGAGATGTTACGATGTCTTCTTCATCTTCTTCTATGATCCTCCCTGAATATGTTGCAAAAGTGTCCTCTGTGCTTTCCCACGATGATGTTGCATATGTTGGGATGTACTCTTCATCTCCTTCTGTACTTCTTCGCAAAGATGACAATTGATAACACATGCATGGTGATATACTCCTCGAGTAAATATTTTGATTTGTCATAAACTCCTGCGCAATATTTTCATTGTTGATGCAGAGTTGTTCCTCCAGAATTTCCACACTTTCGTACAGTAAGGCATCTTCGTATGCTGCGTTAATTTGGGAGTTAGTAAGATTGGACTCCATGTTGGTGAACGATCAAATATGCAATGAACGCTGCGCTGTCGAGTCCTTTTTATTTGTCCTCGCTGTGGGGCTCTGTCCGTGGTGATTCTCCGGGGGGCTTGAATGGAATACGATGCAAAAAAATGACTTATACTAAATTATTTGCTACGAATGTCACAAACAGCGCGTCTTATTATTTTTCGGTTTGCTTGCTTTCAATGCAATACTTGGAACAATTCAGAGTTGAGGCAAGTTCTTTAGTGACGTTGAATATAAGTTCTTGCGTGCTTTGAAAATGTTTATCGTCGTCCGATTGCACGTAATATTTAAGACGTACATCAACGTTCTTCCAGTAGTCAGTCGGTGCGAGGTCACGAATTTTATCCATATCATATATTTCAATTTTAATGAAGTGAGTCGCCTTTGCTGATTCACCTTCATTTGAAACTATGTAAGACAAACCGTCACTACATGTATGTGCTACGCATGAAGATTTTGGTATCGCTTTCTTCTTCTTTTTGGGTTTCTCAAAGAATATGTCAATATTGTTTGTCCTTTTCACTTTGTTTTTTTGTGGCCTCATAATAATATCTTTTGTTTCGTCTTCATCGGATACCGTCGCCGGAAAATAGTAATTTTTGAATGTGTAATCGTTATCCTGTAATAAAAACAGCAAATTGGTTATATGTTTCATAGCGCAGAGATAACACATTAGGTATCATTTAGAAAACAAAGACACAATAAGTTTAATGAGCGACTAACTACCTACATTGATTTATGAATTCATAGAAATTTCCATTGCAGAGCTTACATTGTAAATATCACCTATCATAAAACAAAATTACTTTTGTAAACAAAGCAAAACACGAATGAATTGAAAATTAGGTATGTTAATGGCGACCGCGCACCGGAAAACGTAGCGTAGGCAGGCCTCCCACGCGGTGGACCGATGACCTGGTGAAGGTCGCGGGAAGCCGATGGATGCGGGCAGCGCAGGACCGGACGTCGTGGAAATCCTTGGGGGAGGCCTTTGTTCAGCAGTGGACGATTTGTGGCTGATAAGATGATGATGAATGGCACACGTTATAGTTACTTGTATCAAGGGTAATACTTACATCCATTACTGCAACAGATTTTATTACAAATCACAGACACCACGTATGGATCACGCACTTAGATTCGTCGAGGACTGTCTAAAATATTATGAGATTAAACTGTCTGAACTTGCTTTTATATGCAGCTATCAAACAAAATAACAAAGGAATGTGTATCTTCGCAACACCTGCGCTGTAACATACATGTTACAACCTGTTCGCTATTAACGCAAAAATATAATTCAAAAATGGACCACCTTCGTCGTTTGACACAAAAGATTCAGAATTTGTTGGTGAGCAGCCATCTGCGAAATTAAATAGAAGCGCAACAATAAAAGCATTGTAAATTGCTTGCTATAGAACTTCCCGATTCCTATTTCATTGAAAACAAGATGAATAACTTAAAAATACAATAGTACCCTCTGTTCACAATCGGTATTGAGACATCTTTCTACTGATCGACCAACTGCGAAATGAAAGACACCGATAACAATGAAACTATTTTTGAATACATTTATTTATGGTACAATAAATTACTATGTTCACCTGATGTGAAAAAAACTTTCTTTCACACAACGAATTTCATAGAAAGCTTAAATACTAGTAAACTCCTTACCCGACTACGAAAAAAGGAGGGTTAAATTTACCATATCGGTTGCTGGTGTAATAACATAAAAATGACCTCCTTTTTACACAGTCGGGTAATAGGTTGTATGATAAATTGTTAAAGGCAAGTAGTAATCAGGTTAGGTTAATTTAAAATAAAAAACCCGACTGCATAAAAATTAGCCTCCCTTTTGCACAGTCGGGTAAAACAAGCTATGTCACTCAGGGAATCAAGACGAACCTAACGACACCTCGCACTCCAAAATCATTAAAGCGTTTAGGCTACAGGTTCATCCAAAGAAACAGACATACATACACCCGAAAAACATTACCCTCCTTTTTTGTACAATCGGGTAAAAGGTTTTACATGAGTGTATGATAAATTGTCAAAGAAAAGTAGTAATCAGGTTAGGTTAATTTAAAATAAAAAACCCAAATGCATAAAAATTAGCCTCCTTTTTGCACAGTTGGGTAACACAAGCTATGTCACTCAGGGAATCAAGACGAACCTAACGACACCTCGCACTCCAAAATCATTGAAGCGTTTAGGCTACAGGTTTATCCAAAGAAACAGACATACATACACCCGAAAAACATTACCCTCCTTTTTGAACAGTCGAGTATAGCCCTTAGCGAGTATCGAAGGCAGCACAATTGGTTCAAAACACAAAAGCAGGTAACATTGCTATTACAATAGGTTACCCGAATCCTCGAAATGAATAGACGTCGAGCGAACAATAGAGATAGTCGAGCCTCGATAACAATGGGGCTTGTAGCAGCGCAGATAAATGTATAAAGGCGTGCTCTGATCGTTCTGAAACTAGCGCCAAACGGTTTAAGTGGGGGGCAAAACCAAAAAAAAAAAAAAAACTTTTTTTTTTTTTTTTTTTTTTTTAGGGGAGGGGCATCTTTACTGGCGTGAATCGCGCCCCCCATGAGGGGAGTGGCCAGGGGTGAGCCAGAATCCGCGAATCCATACTACTCATGGTGGCGTTTTC
>CAMYPC010000075.1:30000-32500 GCA_947284805.1 Coleophora flavipennella | reverse complement strand
TAACCTAACCTAACCTAACCTAACCTAACCTAACCTAACCTAACCTAACCTAACCTAACCTAACCTAACCTAACCTAACCTAACCTAACCTAACCTAACCTAACCTAACCTAACCTAACCTAACCTAACCTAACCTAACCTAACCTAACCTAACCTAACCTAACCTAACCTAACCTAACCTAACCTAACCTAACCTAACCTAACCTAACCTAACCTAACCTAACCTAACCTAACCTAACCTAACCTAACCTAACCTAACCTAACCTAACCTAACCTAACCTAACCTAACCTAACCTAACCTAACCTAACCTAACCTAACCTAACCTAACCTAACCTAACCTAACCTAACCTAACCTAACCTAACCTAACCTAACCTAACCTAACCTAACCTAACCTAACCTAACCTAACCTAACCTAACCTAACCTAACCTAACCTAACCTAACCTAACCTAACCTAACCTAACCTAACCTAACCTAACCTAACCTAACCTAACCTAACCTAACCTAACCTAACCTAACCTAACCTAACCTAACCTAACCTAACCTAACCTAACCTAACCTAACCTAACCTAACCTAACCTAACCTAACCTAACCTAACCTAACCTAACCTAACCTAACCTAACCTAACCTAACCTAACCTAACCTAACCTAACCTAACCTAACCTAACCTAACCTAACCTAACCTAACCTAACCTAACCTAACCTAACCTAACCTAACCTAACCTAACCTAACCTAACCTAACCTAACCTAACCTAACCTAACCTAACCTAACCTAACCTAACCTAACCTAACCTAACCTAACCTAACCTAACCTAACCTAACCTAACCTAACCTAACCTAACCTAACCTAACCTAACCTAACCTAACCTAACCTAACCTAACCTAACCTAACCTAACCTAACCTAACCTAACCTAACCTAACCTAACCTAACCTAACCTAACCTAACCTAACCTAACCTAACCTAACCTAACCTAACCTAACCTAACCTAACCTAACCTAACCTAACCTAACCTAACCTAACCTAACCTAACCTAACCTAACCTAACCTAACCTAACCTAACCTAACCTAACCTAACCTAACCTAACCTAACCTAACCTAACCTAACCTAACCTAACCTAACCTAACCTAACCTAACCTAACCTAACCTAACCTAACCTAACCTAACCTAACCTAACCTAACCTAACCTAACCTAACCTAACCTAACCTAACCTAACCTAACCTAACCTAACCTAACCTAACCTAACCTAACCTAACCTAACCTAACCTAACCTAACCTAACCTAACCTAACCTAACCTAACCTAACCTAACCTAACCTAACCTAACCTAACCTAACCTAACCTAACCTAACCTAACCTAACCTAACCTAACCTAACCTAACCTAACCTAACCTAACCTAACCTAACCTAACCTAACCTAACCTAACCTAACCTAACCTAACCTAACCTAACCTAACCTAACCTAACCTAACCTAACCTAACCTAACCTAACCTAACCTAACCTAACCTAACCTAACCTAACCTAACCTAACCTAACCTAACCTAACCTAACCTAACCTAACCTAACCTAACCTAACCTAACCTAACCTAACCTAACCTAACCTAACCTAACCTAACCTAACCTAACCTAACCTAACCTAACCTAACCTAACCTAACCTAACCTAACCTAACCTAACCTAACCTAACCTAACCTAACCTAACCTAACCTAACCTAACCTAACCTAACCTAACCTAACCTAACCTAACCTAACCTAACCTAACCTAACCTAACCTAACCTAACCTAACCTAACCTAACCTAACCTAACCTAACCTAACCTAACCTAACCTAACCTAACCTAACCTAACCTAACCTAACCTAACCTAACCTAACCTAACCTAACCTAACCTAACCTAACCTAACCTAACCTAACCTAACCTAACCTAACCTAACCTAACCTAACCTAACCTAACCTAACCTAACCTAACCTAACCTAACCTAACCTAACCTAACCTAACCTAACCTAACCTAACCTAACCTAACCTAACCTAACCTAACCTAACCTAACCTAACCTAACCTAACCTAACCTAACCTAACCTAACCTAACCTAACCTAACCTAACCTAACCTAACCTAACCTAACCTAACCTAACCTAACCTAACCTAACCTAACCTAACCTAACCTAACCTAACCTAACCTAACCTAACCTAACCTAACCTAACCTAACCTAACCTAACCTAACCTAACCTAACCTAACCTAACCTAACCTAACCTAACCTAACCTAACCTAACCTAACCTAACCTAACCTAACCTAACCTAACCTAACCTAACCTAACCTAACCTAACCTAACCTAACCTAACCTAACCTAACCTAACCTAACCTAACCTAACCTAACCTAACCTAACCTAACCTAACCTAACCTAACCTAACCTAACCTAACCTAACCTAACCTAACCTAACCTAACCTAACCTAACCTAACCTAACCTAACCTAACCTAACCTAACCTAACCTAACC
>CAMYPC010000075.1:15000-22500 GCA_947284805.1 Coleophora flavipennella | reverse complement strand
GCATATCCTCAACAAGGGAGAAATCCCGACCTTTGACACCATCCGCGGAGGGAAACGCTTTTACAGCCACGTCGACATAACAGCCTGTTCGACAGATCTGCTGGACCTGGTAGATAACTGGAAGATCGATGAGGGTATCACGAGTTCGGACCACAACGGCATCGTCTTCGATATCAGGTTACAAAAATCTAAAGGCATCAGAATATCTAGAACAACTAGGAAATTTAATACTAGAAAGGCAGACTGGGCCAAGTTCCATGAAGAATTAGGTGAGTCAATGATTGGGTGCAACATCACAAGAACTAGTGTGGAGGAAATAACTACAGTTGAGCAAATCGACAACATGGCTGACAGCTTAACAAAAGCCATACAAGATGCTTGCGCCCAATCAATGCCAAACAAAAAAGCCAATGAAAACCTGAAGGCCTTGCCGTGGTGGTCCGAAAAACTCGCTAGCATGAAAAAAGAAGTTGCTACCAGGAAACGCAGAATCAGGTGTGCCGCTCCAATCCGCAAAGCAAAGGTCATTGAGGAGTACCTCAAATTGAAAGAGGAATATGAACTCGAAGCAGCTAAAGCTCAGACCAAGAGCTGGAAGGAGTTTTGTTGTAAGCAGGACAGGGAGGGGGTCTGGGAAGGCATCTATAGGGTGATTGGGAGGACAAAGCGCAGAGATGAGGAGTTGCCACTGGAGAAGAACGGGGAGGCATTGGATGCTAAGGGTTCTGTCAAATTACTTGCAGAAACCTTTTACCCGGAGGACCTCACAACCAGTGACAACCCCTCACACAGCCAAACCAGATTGAAAGCCGGCAAAGTGAACGATGGGAAACAAGATGTTCTATGTGACCCACCCTTCACAATGGCTGAGCTGGAACAGGCAAGTGAGTCTTTTAATCCCAAAAAGGCCCCAGGCGTGGACGGTCTCACCTCAGACATATGTTGCCACGCCATAAACAGCAATCCCGGCCTGTTCCTGTCCTTCTTCAACAAATGCCTACAGTACCACCACTTCCCCAAGATATGGAAGAAAGCGGTAGTTATCGTCCTGAGAAAGCCCGGGAAAGGAAGCTATACAACTCCTAAAGCGTACAGGCCTATTGGTCTACTGCCCATACTGGGAAAATTATATGAGAAAATGTTGGTGGCTCGTCTCAGGTTTTACTTACTGCCAAGGATTAGTACCAGCCAGTACGGGTTCATGCCACAAAGAAGCACTGAGGACTCCCTCTATGATCTGATGCAACACATCCAAAATAAGTTGACACAAAAGAAAATTATAACATTGGTGTCACTGGATATAGAGGGAGCCTTCGATAGTGCCTGGTGGCCGGCTATCAGACTCCGGCTGGCTGAGGAAAGGTGTCCTCTAAACTTGAGACGGGTCTTCGACAGCTACCTGAAGGATAGAAGTGTTGTAGTGAGATATGGGGGGGAAGAATACAGTAAACCCACAAACAAGGGCTGTGTCCAGGGCTCCATTGGCGGCCCCATACTTTGGAATCTCCTGCTGGACCCTCTACTCCAAAGCCTCAAGACGAGGGGTTGCCACTGCCAGGCATTCGCTGACGACGTCGTCCTGGTATTTGATGGTGACAAGGCAAGTGAGGTGGAGGGACATGCCAATGCCGCTCTAGCGCATGTTCTGGAGTGGGGTGTCGAGAATAAGCTAAAGTTCGCTGCTCACAAGACTTCAGCAATGATAATAACGAGGAAGCTAAAATACGACACGCCACGCCTGAGCATGGGGGGGATCGACATTGGCATGTCCAAAGAAATTAAAATGCTAGGAGTCACCATAGACGATAAACTGACGTTCAACACCCACGTCACGAATGTCTGCAAGAAGGCAATCGGAGTCTATAAACAGTTGGCAAGGGCAGCAAGGGTGAGTTGGGGACTCCACCCGGAAGTAATAAAAACAATTTATGTGGCAGCAATGGAGCCCATTGTATTGTACGCCGCCAGCGCCTGGGCGCCGGCAGCAAATAAGCTGAAAATTATAAAACAGCTCGCGACTGTCCAGCGGGGAATCGCACAGAAGATGTGCAAAGCCTACCGCACGGTTGCCCTTAACTCAGCACTAGTGTTGACGGGGATGCTTCCCCTTGACCTCCGAGTCCGTGAAGCAGCTGCATTATATGAAGCCAGGAGAGGTCTACCCCGACAGGACCTGGGGGACAGGGAGGTTGAGAGGATGGCCCCGGCTATCGAGATGCCACATCCATCAGAACGCAAGAGCCTGGAGATCGTGCGCCTGATGAATCAGGAACACGTGGATGAACATAAGAACCTGGAAGTTCAAATATTTACGGATGGGAGCAAGCTTGAGGGCAGGGTCGGTGCCGCTTTATCCATATGGAGAAACGGAGTTGAGACCAGAGCCGTCAAGCTTGCTCTACCACAATACTGCACGGTCTACCAGGCTGAGCTGCTGGCAATAAACAGGGCAACCAAAATAGCAGTCACATACGAGGCCACTTCCTTCGGAATCTTCAGCGACTCCATGGCAGCACTTTTGACAGTACGGAATCCAAACTGCCTCCATCCCCTAGCGGTTGAAGCAAGAGACAACATAAAATCCTTGTCCGACCAGAACAAAGATATAACTTTGTTCTGGATTAAGGCTCACGCAGGGTTGGAGGGCAACGAAAGGGCCGACGTGCTTGCAAAGGAGGCCGCTGTGGGTTCCAGGAAGAGGCCAGATTACGACCTGTGTCCGGTCTCGTTCGTCAGGCGAGGCATACGTATGGCCTCGCTTAACGAGTGGAACCGTAGATACAAGGCCACGGACACCGCGTCCGTAACAAAGCTGTTCTTCCCTGAAGCGGTGGCGGCGTACAGTATAATCCGGAAGATGAATGTTAGCGGCACCAGTACGCAAGTAATGACGGGACACGGTGGGTTCTCCGAATACCTGAATCGCTTCAGGTGTAAGGAGAGCCCATCCTGCATCTGTAACCCTGGAGTCGAGGAATCACTCCCCCACATCTTGCTCGAGTGTCCTGTACACGCAGTTGAAAGATTTAATATAGAATGTAAATTAGACATTCAGTTAAAACCTGAAAATATATCAATAATAATGAAAAGTAGGAATAGAGAAAAGTTTTTAGAATATTGTACAAAAATAGCTGAAATAGTAATAAAAAGGAATAAAAGTTAAGCAAATATGCTGACATAATATAATGTAATATATTAAAGTTAAGCATAGACTATAGGGTTATATAAAAATAATTAGGTATGTAAGAAATAGTATATAAAAATAAGTGTATAAAGAAAGTTAATATTGTAAAAATAAAGAATTTGGCTGTGTGTACTACATCACTGACCCCAAAATAAGTAACAAACAAAATAAAAAGTAGAAGCATAGCAACTTAGATGGGAGTCCCACCCATAATAGTAATGAAAGGTGATGGATGCAAGAAAGACTAAGTATGAGGAATAAAAGTGCGAGAGGCATAAAAGCGAGAACTGGTATGAAAGAGAAACTTAGCTATAAAATGACTCCGATTATGTTGGAGGTGTAAGTAAAAAAAAAAAAAAAAAAAAAAAAAAAAAAAAAAAAAAAAAAAAAAAAAAAAAAAAAAAAAAAAAAAAACCTAACCTAACCTAACCTAACCTAACCTAACCTAACCTAACCTAACCTAACCTAACCTAACCTAACCTAACCTAACCTAACCTAACCTAACCTAACCTAACCTAACCTAACCTAACCTAACCTAACCTAACCTAACCTAACCTAACCTAACCTAACCTAACCTAACCTAACCTAACCTAACCTAACCTAACCTAACCTAACCTAACCTAACCTAACCTAACCTAACCTAACCTAACCTAACCTAACCTAACCTAACCTAACCTAACCTAACCTAACCTAACCTAACCTAACCTAACCTAACCTAACCTAACCTAACCTAACCTAACCTAACCTAACCTAACCTAACCTAACCTAACCTAACCTAACCTAACCTAACCTAACCTAACCTAACCTAACCTAACCTAACCTAACCTAACCTAACCTAACCTAACCTAACCTAACCTAACCTAACCTAACCTAACCTAACCTAACCTAACCTAACCTAACCTAACCTAACCTAACCTAACCTAACCTAACCTAACCTAACCTAACCTAACCTAACCTAACCTAACCTAACCTAACCTAACCTAACCTAACCTAACCTAACCTAACCTAACCTAACCTAACCTAACCTAACCTAACCTAACCTAACCTAACCTAACCTAACCTAACCTAACCTAACCTAACCTAACCTAACCTAACCTAACCTAACCTAACCTAACCTAACCTAACCTAACCTAACCTAACCTAACCTAACCTAACCTAACCTAACCTAACCTAACCTAACCTAACCTAACCTAACCTAACCTAACCTAACCTAACCTAACCTAACCTAACCTAACCTAACCTAACCTAACCTAACCTAACCTAACCTAACCTAACCTAACCTAACCTAACCTAACCTAACCTAACCTAACCTAACCTAACCTAACCTAACCTAACCTAACCTAACCTAACCTAACCTAACCTAACCTAACCTAACCTAACCTAACCTAACCTAACCTAACCTAACCTAACCTAACCTAACCTAACCTAACCTAACCTAACCTAACCTAACCTAACCTAACCTAACCTAACCTAACCTAACCTAACCTAACCTAACCTAACCTAACCTAACCTAACCTAACCTAACCTAACCTAACCTAACCTAACCTAACCTAACCTAACCTAACCTAACCTAACCTAACCTAACCTAACCTAACCTAACCTAACCTAACCTAACCTAACCTAACCTAACCTAACCTAACCTAACCTAACCTAACCTAACCTAACCTAACCTAACCTAACCTAACCTAACCTAACCTAACCTAACCTAACCTAACCTAACCTAACCTAACCTAACCTAACCTAACCTAACCTAACCTAACCTAACCTAACCTAACCTAACCTAACCTAACCTAACCTAACCTAACCTAACCTAACCTAACCTAACCTAACCTAACCTAACCTAACCTAACCTAACCTAACCTAACCTAACCTAACCTAACCTAACCTAACCTAACCTAACCTAACCTAACCTAACCTAACCTAACCTAACCTAACCTAACCTAACCTAACCTAACCTAACCTAACCTAACCTAACCTAACCTAACCTAACCTAACCTAACCTAACCTAACCTAACCTAACCTAACCTAACCTAACCTAACCTAACCTAACCTAACCTAACCTAACCTAACCTAACCTAACCTAACCTAACCTAACCTAACCTAACCTAACCTAACCTAACCTAACCTAACCTAACCTAACCTAACCTAACCTAACCTAACCTAACCTAACCTAACCTAACCTAACCTAACCTAACCTAACCTAACCTAACCTAACCTAACCTAACCTAACCTAACCTAACCTAACCTAACCTAACCTAACCTAACCTAACCTAACCTAACCTAACCTAACCTAACCTAACCTAACCTAACCTAACCTAACCTAACCTAACCTAACCTAACCTAACCTAACCTAACCTAACCTAACCTAACCTAACCTAACCTAACCTAACCTAACCTAACCTAACCTAACCTAACCTAACCTAACCTAACCTAACCTAACCTAACCTAACCTAACCTAACCTAACCTAACCTAACCTAACCTAACCTAACCTAACCTAACCTAACCTAACCTAACCTAACCTAACCTAACCTAACCTAACCTAACCTAACCTAACCTAACCTAACCTAACCTAACCTAACCTAACCTAACCTAACCTAACCTAACCTAACCTAACCTAACCTAACCTAACCTAACCTAACCTAACCTAACCTAACCTAACCTAACCTAACCTAACCTAACCTAACCTAACCACCATAGAGGTGAAGTACTGGCGGGAGCCCTGGAGGAACTCGAGCTACACATTCTTAATCAAGGTCTGGCGCCAACTTTCGACACGATCAGAGGGGGAAAAACTTTCCAAAGCCACGTGGATATAACTGTCTGCACCACCAATCTGTATGGAAATATAGACGAGTGGGTAGTCGATTCGGGCTTGACGAGCTCTGACCACAATGCGATTATTTTTGACTTGCTTCTGGAAAAACCAAAAGAAATAGAAATACAAAGAACGACAAGAGTATACAAGACCAAGAACGCCAACTGGGAGGGATTTCGTGAAAAGCTAAAACAAAAATTCGAAGAAGAAAACATTAATAAAAAAGAAATAGAGAAATGTAAAGACGCAGATGAACTAGAAGAGCTATTAAGTCAATACACACATAAAGTTAGAGCAACCTGTGAAGAATGTTTTCCAAAATCAAAAAGCAGGTCAAAGATTCAACTGCCTTGGTGGAATAAGGAGCTCGCCAGGCTCAAACACGATGCCAACGTCAAGAAGCGCCGGATTTCCTGCGCCGCACAAATAAGAAAAGAGTGGGTGGTGCAGCAGTATCTGCAGGCCAAGGAAAAATATCAACAGGAGGCGAGTAAGGCACAAACAACCAGCTGGAAAGAGTTTTGTGGGAAACAGGACCGGGAGAGTATGTGGGACAGCATATATAGAGTGATAGGACGCACGACTGCTAGGAAAGAAGACATACCGCTCGTCAGGAACGGAGAACCTCTGGAAGGGATTTCCTCGGCAAGACTTCTTGCCGAAACATTCTACCCTACGGACGAAGCAACAGAAGACACCGCATACCACAAAAAGACCAGAGAGATGGCTGCGCAAGTAAATGAGCCGAAGCATGATGAATCATGTGATCCGCCATTTACAATTCAAGAGCTTGAGTGGGCAGTGTCGAGCTTCAACCCAAAGAAGGCACCCGGACCTGATGGGCTAACGGCAGACATATGCAAAGCATCTATCGATGCAAGTCCCGAGACCTTCCTGGCAATCGCCAACAAGTGCCTCAATCTCGCTTATTTTCCAAACAGATGGAAGGAAGCAGTAGTAGTGGTCCTACGAAAACCTGGTAAGGACGACTATGCACAGCCCAAATCGTACAGACCGATTGGCCTACTCGCCGTTATGAGCAAGATATTTGAAAAAATGGTTGTAAGGCGACTAAAATGGCATATCCTCCCCACAATGAGTCATCGACAATACGGCTTTATGCCGCAAAGAAGCACGGAAGACTCCCTCTATGACATGATGCAACACATTAAAACAGAACTAAAAAAGAAAAATGTAATTATACTGATATCATTGGACATAGAGGGAGCCTTTGATAATGCCTGGTGGCCAGCCATCAGATGCAGACTGGCAGAAACTGGCTGCCCAGTAAACCTTAGAAGGCTCATTGACAGCTATCTCAAAGACAGGAAAGTCCGAGTCCGATACGCTGGAGCTGAGTACTGCAAAGAAACCACCAAGGGATGTATACAGGGATCTGTGGGGGGACCAACATTTTGGAATCTGTTGCTGGATCCACTGCTCAAGCAACTTGAAAACAGAGGCGACTACTGTCAAGCATTTGCGGATGATGTTGTCCTG
>CAMYPC010000075.1:0-7500 GCA_947284805.1 Coleophora flavipennella | reverse complement strand
AAAAACTTACGTACATACTTACCGATTGCTTTAACGGTGAAGGAAGAAAACATCGTGAGGAAACCTGCACACGCCTGCGAAGAAACTCGAAGGTTGTGTGTGAAGTCGACCAACCCGCACTGGGCCCGCGTGGTCGACTAAGGCCTAATCGCCCTGATTCAGGGTAGGCTCGAGCCCCTCGGTGGGGACGTATATGAGCTGTAATGATGATAAATGTACTTCGGTACTCATTTGAAATAGTAATTTTCCATTTTTATATAAATTGGTGTTTCATTCACTAAAATTAGTTTGCTTCTATATAAAAAATAGGTTTTTACATCAATTTTGAGCAAATGTATGAAAATTATCGATTTCTTATAACTGCGCGGATAAAAAAAAGCTTTCTGGTAAAAAAAAATGTGTGTGAGGGTTTGTAAACATTTATCTGGTCACCAAAATCTATCACTCATTAAAATAAGTCGAAGTAAAATACCTACATGAGCTAGGGTTTCTATCATTTGTCACGGAACCCTAAAGTTTGACTAGAATAACGTTGCCACGCAGCTTTTATCTTAAAATCATAGCAAAGTGTCCCCCAGGGCCCAGGCAGGTTCCAATATTCACTTATTTGGAGCTAATGTAAAGCTAAAGGTTCCATAACTGTGAATTCAGCAAATGTGGACCGAAGAACTTTTGAAAGGTGACTTTTAGAAGTATAATCTGCAAAAGGAGTCTAACTGGGGCGAAAATTAGAATTTATTTTGATTCTAAAGTAATAATAATCTCCTCTACAGGTCGCAGCATTTCGTAAGTTCCACTCGCTCTTGGCCAGTTTTTCTTTTCCTTTGTATACGTCCAATAATCTACCTCGAAGCCACATTTGAAGTGTCTAGTGTCACTTACTCGTAGTGTGTAGTGTGTAGTCACCTGAACTTGTCTACAATACAATAGACCGAACGCGAGCGAAGCGTCTCCGTTTCAGAGTGGATAAAAATGCGTTCGTATGTCTGTCCGGCGGATGTCTGGCTGTTCTCTTCTATGGGTCGCATTTCTGAACCAATTCTCGTGAAATTTTGTGAGCAGGTTCGATAACTATATGTTTTTTTTTGTCGATTAAGTTTTTGGAAAGTTTTCAAAATATTGGAATTGCAAAAATTATCGCATTTCTGAAAACGTAAAAGATCACAACAATTGAAGCAAATAGGACACGAAGGAACACATAAGTACATCCGTATAACAAGCTAATTGATAACTTTCATCTTTCCGCAGCATCTTGAACAGCAGCCACCACATAATCATCCATTTTGTGTCTAAAAGAATCCGATATTACAATAGACTAAAGTAACAGTATGTTATCTTCATACAAACTGGTCGAAACGACGCGCTTCGAAATCTCAGCCTATCTCGGCTCGCAACAGTCGCGAGTGGCCCGCAGTTACGTTCGGACGTGAACGGTCGGTCGTTGAGAGACGCTTTGCCGCGCATTTTTAGTAAATTATGGCACGAAATTATCGGCAGAATAATTGTTCCGTATATGGTTGTTTGAATTCTTCTATATCAAAACCAGGAATAACATTTTTGAGATTACCAACTCAGTCGGCAAGGTAAGATTATAAAAATAATATTATTGTTAGTTCATATATTTTATTTCTGTTACCTATGGCTAATGGCTTATGATAAGTAGCTATCGTAGCAAGCATAACTTCCTTGACGGGTATATACTCGTAGGCTTAGTAGTTTAGTACATATTTGTCTTTTTTCGCCAAGTATTTTTTTATCCACAATTGATACGCCCTTGAAGGTAAGTGACGATGATGCCGAAGATGGAAGCGAGCTTACCAAGATTTCCTAACGCAATGGGGATCTGGCTATCTTATCTTCAAGCCAGAACAAATCAATGCATGTTTGGTGGCAAGACTTACATAAGATGGTGGTAGCTAGCCAGGCGGGCTATGAAAATGCCCTACCACCAACCAACCTAACCGAGTCTTACAAAATTGACCCCGCCGGGAATCGAACCCGCCATCTCCTGGTATGAGGCGAATAGACTAACCATTACGCCACGGAGGCGGTTCATACTTCGTATTTTGTATGCGTTAAATAGATACTTTGAGATTTTTTTTAGCTAAATACTTATGTAACTAATATTTATTTCTATGGCGATACGCAAATTTATTTCGATATTAATGAATTTAATATTATACAATACATACTATTACCTACTTAAGCTAGACCCGTGAAATTAACATTGAAGCAGTCACCATTTCTTTACTTAGTAACCTCAGAATACAGAAAAAACCAGAACACGCGTACGGCGATAACAGTGAGGCAAACTGTGCTTGTATGAAACTACTCTAAATCGGTGTAGTTTTGACGTTTTGTTCCTTCCAAATCCTGCATGCAGGTGATTTATTTTTGTGAGTAAACAAGCAGTGGTTCTTCATAACTTACCTAATTCAAAAAGTATTAAAATCCGACTTAATATAGCAACATTACAGCCAAGGGAAGGAGGGTATTCGTGGAGTTTTTGGCTTCAGCGCGCCTCATACTATTCTGACTTAACGCGCAATCTGGTTTTTTCTGTAGTCTGAGTTAGTAACTAACACGTGTTGTTGCCGGTTCGTTTTGTCGGTGCATGAAGCGCGACGTTGCATGCCCTCTCCCGGCAGCACGTTGTTGGGCACTCGTCTCAACGTGTCTCAACTTGTTTAGTTGCCGTGCGCGGCCGCCAGTCGGCAGAGAGCGTATTCCCTTTATTCCTCCATATCCAGTCCATGTTTTCCAAAAATGTTTTTTCTGAAGCTGTTTATCAGAATGCGAACTTTTTACACTCAACAACAAAGCTTTTCGTACATCCCAAATGAGGCGCAAACATTTCAATGTAGCCAATTTGTAAATAATTCAGAATCATTTTATTACATACCTACTTCCTAGAACGTAGTGATTTAATAAACCGTGCAAAAAATACAAAATGCTTTTTTTTTATAACCCATTTTACTTTATAGGTACTAAACTAACTCGCAATCTCTTTTGAAAGTTGAAGTGAAACCCAAGAAGAGATAATTAAAATTCAAACTAATAAAATGCGCACTAATATTTAGTGAAAAGATAATACGACCAATTTAACAGAGCATTATAAATACGTAACCCAAGACAGACAGCCCTCGGCCCCAACCCGTGTCACGCAGTTGTAGGTAATGATTTCAAGGACACTGCCGAGATTAAATACTGTTACTTTAGTCTACTGTGCCGATATGGAGTTTTTTAACACTTCGAATCACATAATCAAATAGGTAAATACTTACTTTAAACTTTAGGTTATATATCAAGTTTTACGTGACGTACACAGCTTACATGCTAACCTAATTTTAAGTGACAAATGTCAAAATTTTGGCCGCCAGAATAGAATAATAAGCCTAAAATTAAAGACGTCAAAATAAGCTGACTTGATTTTAAGGATTAGACATCAAATTAGAATGAACTGCACAATAGAAAACCACATTTTGACGTTTCTAAGTCTCAATTAACGCAAAGCTAATTAGTCTGCCTGTCACATGTCATGGACACCATAAACTTAACTTTATCACATTTAAAATAACTATCTACTGGCGAACGTTTTCCCAACATAATTATTTATATATTTAATTTATATTTATACAGGCTATATTGGTAGGTCTAGTTCGAAATATTGGCATGTTGTTTTTAGGCGGCAAAAACGATATTTGGAGAGCTCGAACAATTGCAAAAGAAGCTGTTACCACTTACCAGCCGCTGTGAACGACACAGAGAGAGTGAAAGCGATTTTTCACTTAGTGGAGAAGTATAAAAAAACATCACATCTCGTTACCAAAACATTTCCGAAAAAAAATTTTTTTTTTGAAACTCACAATAGTGGTCTGAATACACGGTTATATTTAAACTTTTAATTTGTGGCGACATCTGCTGTACCCGCCACTAACAACTACATACCTCAACTCAAGACTGAACCATCGGTCATACTATATGGAAAGTTGCATCTTCATCTCGATAGATGGCACCATCATCACAAGAAGGCTATTAACAAAGCATATGCAACGCACTATCAACATTTCCTTGCTCATAAGCATATATACAAGCACCAAACATTCACGGTTGGTTCAGGGCCGGACCCCAGGCACACCACCTCGACTGGCGGAGATATCTCCTAATGGTCTCCTCATGTGTAGGAACACACCGTTCCTACAAATTATTTTAAACGATAGCTGTCCCTGACACCCGTTATATTTATCACGTCCAGAAGTAATTTATTAATGTAATCTACATCTGTCCAGTCGATCCGCGACTCTTATAGTCAAAAGCCTCCAATTCTCAGCCCAAGTCTTAGGAGACTGGTTTAGGAAATGGAGGATCGAGGTAAACCCACAGAAGAGCGCAGCGATTCTGTTTACCTTCAAACGGCTCAGTTCTATCACCAACCCCATCGACCGCAACATCACTATGTTCGGTAGCCCTATCCCTTGGGAACACTCGGTCAAGTATCTGGGGGTAACCCTAGATAGTCGACTGACGTTCAAGGATCACATAGAACGAGTTCGACACAAAGCCGCGTTCGTACTAGGCCGTCTCTACCCCATGACCAACAAGCGGAGTAAACTGTCCCTTAGAAATAAGTTGACACTTTACAAAACTTGCATCCGCCCCATCCTCACCTATGCCGGTGTAGCTTTCGCTCACACCAGTCCCCGCCTCATTCGCCGACTTCAGCTAATCCAAAATCGCTTCATGCGTAGAGCCACGGGCTGCCCGTGGTTTCTACGGAATGAAAATCTCCATTGCGATTTAGAGCTCCCCACCATAGCTCAATACCTGAAGCAGGCCTCCATCCGATACTTTAAGTCTGCCGAACACCACCCCAACCCGCTACTCGTAAACGCCGCCGTTTACGAGCTACCCGCGAACCCCATTCGCGTAATCCGACGCCCCAGACACGTACTCACTGACCCCGACGACCCGACCACGCTAGTCGTAGCCGCCCTGACCCCGCCCCCTAACCCACAGAGAAACACTGCACCGACATTCTGCCCTCGCCGGCGAGAGCGGCGTCCCCCCGCTTCTGGCGCTTACCAGCGCCACCGGCATATACCAGGCCGCTTCTCTCCGATCCTCCCACGTCCAAGCAACGACCTAAGCCGAGGTCCGTGCCCACCTGGGCGCCCTTAGGCAGTTGCATCTTTTTGCTTTGCACTAGGTTGAGTGCCCTCCGTACTCGCCTCCCCTGCCCGGTGAAGTTGTAAAGGCCCCAATGGCCAACAAAAAGCTTGTCCTTTAGAAAAAAAAAATGAAATCTACAAGCAGAAGAATTATAACTTATCATAACTAATTTAAAGATAACTTAGAAATCTTAAAAGCTGCATATCGTTCTTACTATGCAGGTTCGCCGCGCGACACAAAACATTTTTTACACTGTTTTAGACAAAAGTTTATTATTTATATATAAGTAGCAGGATAGTTGGGCTATTCACAAGTTTTTTTTTCTGGAGCAAATCCTCTTAAATAATCTGGAGAGGACATTCAAAAAAAAAGTTTGAAGAAAACGTTAGATTTTCAAATTTTTCGCTTTTTTGTATGAGTGAGTTAAAATTTAGTTACAGAAATACATTCCTCGTCTTTAAATCATACCAAACTTTGATATAGTTGCTACATGTATACTTACCTAATACTTACAGATAATATGAAGTTAGAGTGAGGCACGCCGGCCGGTTGCACGTTTCGCACCACCGTCTGCAAAGAGGGGTTATGTGTTTCACTTTCTATTTATGTTCCCCTGTAGCATCCAAACCGCTGGATACATTTTGAAGTGCGGGTTGTCGTAAGATATTTCTTGATACATACATGTATACATTTCAAGCAGCTTCAGTCTTTTTACCCGACTCCAAGAAAGGGTTATGTTTATTGCGGGTATCTTGTACGTTTGTAAATTTTTAATTCAGTTAGTTAGAATAATGCCTATAAAAAGATGATTCAAATAACCTAACCGATTTTTCTCAAACTTAAAACCGACAACACGTAACGACATATCGCGCTCCCAAATTCCAGCCGTTTGAATGCTTCGACGGAATAGCCAGACCAACATACAAACATACATAGACATGAGCAAAAAACATAGCGCCTTCGATTTGCAGTCGGGGATACATATTATAAAGAGCAAAATTAAAAATTATGAAAATGCCCTCGCCGCGCCGCCGCCGCGCCGCCGGATGTTCAAATGTAATCGAACAAGGATTAGATAACTTTTTTTGGGAATCCCCTACCTAGTAGAGGGAGTGAACTAAAGATTGATAAGTTTAAAAAGCCGCCCAAGTGCGAATCTGACTCGCGCAAAGTAGTTAAAAAACAACATATAACGTTATCCCATTCGTTATCCGTTAGGCTATCAGGTGAGCCGTGATATACCTAATGTAAAGGGCTTACCATACGTAAATAAATTAAAAAACTGCACTTACTTTGATTCACGCGTAATATTTATTTATCTATATAGGGTGATTCAGGAGTCGTGAGCAGGATCAACCCTACGGATTCAATAACCTATAAGCTACTCTCTCATACTAGTATTAGTGTGGTTAAGTTATTTTTTTTTAAGTGTTAAAAAACAAAGTTTTTTTTTTAATTTTGCACGTTAAGTTTGGTCATTCTACAATTAGAATACTTCAGTCAAGTACCGGTTCTTGGTTTAACTAAATTACGATGGTAAACGATGCAGTAATATTAACTGTATATGTAGGGTTGATCCTGCTCACGTCTCCTGAATCACCTGTATTCATAATAACTAAAGAGTGCAAATTATAATTGTATGGCAACTTTCTAACTAATGTGCACTTGAGGCCGTTCAGTCACCTTGCCTTGACTCTACAAATAGATTCCAAAAGGAGCGTTAGCGTTAGGTACACATACACATACACACACAGCTAGGTAGTCGACGCGTGTGGCCGTGTGGCCGTGTGGCCGACTGGCCGCCCAGCTGGCTCTCACCGGAGACTAGCCCCTGGTGTTTATGGTCATGCATGAGACATTTGAGTGCTGGGCCGCACCCGCAGCACGACGCCCGCGCCGCCCTACATACTACTTGCCTTATTAAAAAGAACCGCCGTGTTTGCGAAGTAATTAACATCGATGATAATGAACCGCAGTGCCTTTGCCGCCGTTATAATGCGCAACGAATGTGCCGAGTGTTTCCGATCAAACTCTCGTCGAGACCGCAAGCGAGACCTAAGGAATGCTCGTGTCCGTACTCCGTCTGCAGAACTGATAACTGGCTGTGAGTGGAACTGGAGCGGACACGTGGACACGTGGACACGTGGACACGTGGACACGTGGCCCTGCTCTCTATCTCGTCAACTGGAAGCGAATGCTTGGCTTGCGTGCCACACCGCACTTGCGTGCCACACCGCACTAACGAGTTGTAGCATAAATTATTTTCGAAAAACGTTAAAGCTTTTTGGTACAAGCTTTTATTTGAAAGAGTTTTTATGCATCAAAGTACTC
>CAMYPC010000074.1:0-37783 GCA_947284805.1 Coleophora flavipennella | reverse complement strand
GCATTTCGGCTTCTTTGTGAAAAAAATTACAGGAAGTACAGAGGCAGCACATCAAGTTGGTCATTCGTACTGCAGTCCTAATCCATGCGTACACGACATTTGAACGGTACAAAGTTTCAAGTGTCTAGCTTGGTTTGCTGGCCACTGTACATATATGTATCTATTCCTAGCGCGAGTTTTGTCATGACTTAATGCGAAGCCATACTTAACTTTTGACGCCTCAACCGTTGAATTGAAGTTTGTTAACCAAAGGAAGAAAGTTCAAGTTGTTAAATTGTGTATGACCTACCAAGATAGATGTCGAAGGCTTCACGAGAATGTATGCACAGTGTGGCTTCACAATATTCATTTCTTGAAACTGAACATATTTCTTCCATTCTCTTCAATACCATATCTCAAAAGCTTCCAATCCTTCTCTATCTCTTTGTGTCACTGTCCACGTTTCACGCGTAAATTGTGTACAGAGCCAAACTTCAAATTTCCAAAACATAACATCAAAATATTTCAATATTCCCACCTGAGTACATTCAATGAAAACAATCAGTGACTAATGAACTGGTAGCAATAGGAGCGAGAATTCGCGTCTCTGTTAAAAATAATGAGATGTTCACGTGACGCGGAATTTGTCGCGGAACGGAGCTGCGGCTTTCTGGGACCTATTTCTGAAATAACTGAACTGGAAAATCAATGAAATAGAAGCATTTGGTAGTAAATTGACCTACAAAAGTAAATATACAACAATTTGAAACAATTTATGTGAAAATTAATTATCGTTATATTCGAATTATAAACTTTTAAATGATTTTATATTGACAAACTTTATAAAAACCATACCAAAATTTAAATATAGAATCATATTAAAATACTTTTTTGTAACAAAATAATGTTAATATTTTTTTTACCAATACGATACAGGGCAAATCCAAGAAGATTCCATTAATAATTTTCTTCAAATGGAACATATATGTGGGCCGCACCATTTTCATAGCATTATAAAAAGTTTTTTATTGCAACTTTTACCTGTTTCTAGCGATTCACATGTGTTGTTGTACTGAATTTCGTAAGAATTTTTTTCGTAATTCTTTTAATTTTGATATTTTTTTAGTGGGTTCAGTCTCAATGTATAAGGCCACGACCCTCTGCGGGTCGCTGAGCCAGCGCAGTAAGTAAGTAAGTCCCAATGTATGATAGATAAAGTAGTGTATAAACTGCACATTACTAGGTATTATAGGATAACGCTTTTTAAAACTCACAATCACGTTTTAAAGCTCCTCTTTATGCAACAGTTTCATAAGCAGACTACAATTTTAGTTTGTTATAACTCGCATGATCTACATTATTCCTGTGAGTAGTATTATTGGGGTCCACTGCTGGATATAGCTGTGACATGTAAGGAAGCCTTCTCCAAGGATTTTTACAACGACCTGTGCTGCGCTGCCCGCAGTCAGCGGCTTACTGCTACCTTCACAAGGTTATGTTAGTCCACTGAGTGGGAGGCCTGTCTACGCTAAGTATTTCGGTACGTGGACGCCATTCAAGAACTTCTCTGCTACAAGGGGTATTACGCACACTTAAATTAAAGACTTTACTTACAGGTCTCGACCGTCAAAATTTTCTACAATTTGATTTGTTGCAAACAAACTGTCAGGCAGACAGACGGTTTCAAATTACCATTAGGATTTCGTAGCAGGAAATTTTCAAAAATTCGTCTTTGTTCTAGTTCCGGTTATAAATGGCCGCTCTCATCCCAGGCAATAAAAGAAAATTATAAATGTCTTTGCTATCCCTCAAAGTGAGTGATTACGCACAAAGGACGTTACTATAGCCATTGTTTTATGTTGAGACAATATTTTATTCAGAAAGTAGTTAGCTTTGGACGATAAATAAAAAAGTTACAACATATTTCTTTCTTTCCGTTCACTCAAAAGGTCACCAACTCTGGACCTTATCACTAAGCCTCTACTGCCTGTCCGTCAGTCTGCCTGTCAGCGGGCTGTATTTCGTAAACCATAATAAGAAGATAGCTGAAATTTTTTGTGTATATTGCTGTTGTTGCTATAACAACAAATAACAAAAATGGGGCCCCCATACAAAAAAAACGTGTTTTTTGAGACACGAAGGTACTAGCCATATCTAGTACGATGGCACGGAACCATTTTTGTACAATAAAATTAAGACTCGCTTTTTGGAGTATTTTTTTGTTTTTGGTATGCCCTTGGAATCATCATGATGCTAAAGATGGAAGTAGGCTTACCAAGATCCCAGCGCAATGGGGTACTGGCTATTTTGACTCCCTAATGGACTGTAACACAACGGCGTTGTAAACATTGATTATAACTAAAGAAAAATTGTATTAGAGGCCTTTGTGGCTAGTTAATGAACCTTAAAATAAAAGAGTGATTCAGTCAGAATAACAGACATTGTTAGCGTGAAATGAGATGTATGATGTGAAGCCAGAGTTCTGGGCAAGGCTCGGGAACGACTTCTGTGTGTCTTTCATGAAATACTTTTTAAAAATTCTCTCTTTTGGAATTTAAAGGATTTTCCTACTAAGAATAATTCGTACCTACACTTTCTGTAATGATGCCTATAAATCGCCTTGTTGACAGATAGCTGGTCTCCGTGCAACGCCATAAAAAGTAAATAATCTGGCGTAGTACGGGGACCATCTATCTGCTAACGTGACGATTTACAGCCATCATTGCAGGAAGTTGTAACAGTTAATGTGAGAGACGCGTATTCATGCTGAACTAAACCACTTCAAAAGGAACAACACTACACTTCATAACGTTAGCACGTAAGTATGTAGATTGCAAAGCGAGGAGTCCACTTCACTCCACTTCCACTCAGTAACCAGGACACGCGCTGGGGCGGACGAAGGGCGGACGTATACCGAATACTTACCTGACGACCAAATCTAATAGTAGATACGCGGTATATGTATCTCTAGTTCAATGAATTTTGCGCCCTCTTTACATATTGCCGCCTTGTCTAGTTAATTTACAGATAAATTTTCATTCGCCCAAAAGTGGCATAACGAAATGAACAACTTTTTCTAAGAAAACAGAGCAAAAATGTGATTTTCGCTACAAAGTTTTGCTCGATTAATTCAATTATTGACAATGTAAAGCGAGAAAAATAAATTAAGCAGTAGTCGCTTTACGGGGTTTGAGAAATGAGGTTAAAAATACTAGCGGACATTTTTGCAGGGGCAAATGATTTTTGCGTGAGTATGATATTTTAAGAGCTTCGAATTAGCATTGATGAAAGTGTAAAAATCTATATTATATTTATTACTGGCTTGCCAGCGACTTCGTTCGCGTGGATAACTTAACATGACAGATTATGAAAATTGTGAAAAACCACAAGAAATGAATCATTTAAAATCCTAAATTAAATAATTGCCTAGTTAGCTGACCCCGTACCCATACAAAGAAGACCTTACCTATTTTATGTTGGAATTTAACCAATTGATTTAAAAATTAAAAACCCGATTGCATTAACTTCTTTTTGGACCAATCAAATCCGTCTTTCCTCAATTCTGAGGATGGTGACCGTTACTCGCTTCGTGCACTGCCTGATGAAGGTGCAGTGTGATGGTGCTGGTGACTTGAATGCACCATTAAGCAGGAAGTACCTATGTGTCATCCCACGCAGTGTCCAAACAACAAAAGATACGCTGTTGGTAGTTGGCACATTGTCGATAAGCGGGTGGTACCTAACTCTTAAGCTCCCCTAGGATGGAAAGATTCGTCCTCTTGGCTGTCCAGGGAATGCACAATAAACGAAGCTAGCACCACATCTCAAATGCATCTACCCTGTTTTGCATGTTTAGTTTAATGGTCCAGATCTCTGGACCATACAGGAAGACGGAGAATATGAAGGCTTTGACTAGTCAGATATTTTTTCCGCTACTATCCTTCCAGTGTGGGAGAGAGAGACCTGGAAAGAGCAACATCGAAAAGAGAATGGCTCTTAAATTATGATAATGATCCTTCCATACATTGTCAAGTTTGTTTTTAGTTTCCTTTGACATCAGGATGCGTCGGATTGGTTAAATGATTAAATATTTTAACCGCCTCCGTGTCGTAATGGTAAAGACCATTACATTAGGAGGTCGCGGGTTCGATTCCCGGTAGACTCTAACCCTATAAGACTCGGTTTTGTTGGTGGAAGTGAAACGAAACCCAAGGCAACCAAGTCCAACTCTCATGGTCGGTTTTTCCCTCTCTGTGTAGTAATAATAAAGAGATCCTTTTAAGAAAACTTTCCCCTATTTTTTAAAATGATTATCGAATTATCCCCCTGCATTTTCGCAATACAATGAGTTTTCGATACGCAATTCCTGTATGAATTTGAAAACAAATTTCAGTGTTTCCTTTTAAAAGTTTTCACAATCATGCTCGTGTAATATTCGTTGCGATTTACGGAGCGGAACCGAATGAAAAGACTTATCACCCTGTAGCGATGGAGAGGGTGAAAAAAATACCTATTAATCACCAATTTTCATCCTTCCTTTAAATAACAAGCCCAGCTATTTCTATTAGACAAGACCTTAACAAAAGTTTATAATGATCAGAGAGCAATAAGCTGTGACTTTACAAAATTTGCGACCTTTTTGTTTTACGCGTAGGTATATAGGAGTTGGAGTATCCCTTCCCCTCAAGCCGACGTGCCCCCGTCTAAAATCGTAAATAACAATATTACAAACATTGAATAAAAACCTTAAGGGCCTAGTCTTGCTTTTGCGCATGTTTGAGAACGTTGTATGACTTAAATCTAAGTAAATAAGAATTATAAACAATCACGATTATGATGGAACTATTCCTACATACAAAAATTATCTGATTTTTGATATTTTTATTTTGGAATCTTGCCACCTACCAATGTGTTTTCGAATTTAGATTACATACGTTTATCCGATGCTCTTACGGTGAAGGAAAACATCGTGAGGAAACCTGCACAACACGCAAGTAAAGAAACGTTGAGTGTGAAGTTGACCATAACCTGCACTGGGCCCGCGTGGTCGACTAAGGCCAGATCGCCCTTATTCAGGCCCTCGGTAGGGACGTTCATATACATCAACTCATATGCTTATATGATGATGATGATGATGATGATTATAATATTATTAATAAGGCTGAAACTTGCCTACAAATACCACAAATTCTACAAAAATACATCGGACAATCATCAGGAATGACTAAAATGGGCAACGATAGAAAATACCTCGCATACACACATATCCTTTTTACAAAGAATATTCTTTTTGGCCCAAGAAACTATAACGTTTATTGGTGGTATTTTGCACTAAAAAAAATATTTATTTATTGTAGTAATTGGACGAAAGATAAAACAAAAGTGAAACCGGAATCATGAAATCAATTAAAAATGCTTTGTTTTGAGGTTTTCCTCTACGATTCATTTTCTCCCACAGTGGTAACTTATAATATGTAAAACGCTTTAGTCATACTTTCATATTATGCAACTCTCCGTTGCTCTACGATTAATTTGACCAAAACTAGTATGCAAACCAAAAATTATATCCTCGTAAGCCCGGATGTAGCTACGAAGGAACAAAAACTTAGTAGGTAGTCACTTAAATCGAGACCTCTAAAAAAGCAAGTTGGAAGTAACGCCGGTTGTTCCTCCAGATGAATTATACACTACCCTATACTTTCCTACCCTAAACTACACTACACTACCCTACCCTACACTACCCTACACTACACTACACTACCCTACATACACTACACTACACTACCCTACACTACACTACCCAACCCAACCCTACCCTACACTACCCTACCCTAAACTACCCTACCCTATACTTTCCTACCCTAAACTACACTACTCTACCCTACACTACACTACCCTACCCTACACTATCCTACCCTACACTACCCTACCCTACACTACCCTACACTACACTACCCTACACTACACTACACTACCCAACCCTACCCTACACTACCCTACCCTATACTTTCCTACCCTAAACTACACTACACTACCCTACCCTACACTACCATACCCTACACTACCCAACCCTACCCTACACTACCCTACCCTACCCTACAAACACTACACTACCCTACACTACACTACACTACTCTACACTACCCTACCCTACCCTACACTACCCTACCCTACTCTACCCTACCCTACCCTACATACACTACACTACACTACCCTACACTACCCTACACTACACTACCCTACCCTACACTACCCTACCCTACCCTACCCTACACTACCCTACCTGACACTACACTACACTACCCTACCCTACCCTACCCTACCCTACAGAAGAACCTTCTCCTGACAATAACGAACTCGACAAAAAAAGAATTAACCAAATCGGTCCAGCCGTTCTGGAGTTATAGCGTCAGGAAGGAAAACCCGACTTATTTTTATATAGTAGATGAAAAAAAAAATCTTTTTTGATTTGTGGGAAAAGAACAGTAGTTATAATAGTTTGATTTTTTTTGTCATAAATATTAAAGCGTAAATGAATTTACCTATAAAACAACATCCAATTGATTATTCTACGAGATAATATGCATCCTTAGGTATAAGATCTAAAAAAGTTAAGTTCTAGACAGACATCAGAGCCCGGGTTAAACAGTATGCCAAGCAATCTTAAACACATCACAGAAAAGTTATTTACGAGGAAATAAGGAGCAATTTTGCGATAGTCGAGCTATCGCCAATTTTATTATCGGCTCCACACAAATAAAACAAATATAAATTAGGTGTGTGCTGTTTAAATTTCTTGTTTTGTGGATTAAAGTACGTTCGGGGTATTAGCTGCAGTTCACCTGAACGGAGTTTTGGAAATGTGTTGTAGAGGATACAAAAATCTTTGTAAAAAATAAAATTAAATAGGTATTTTTTTATTAAGAATTTATCATTTATTTAACACTTTCAATGCTGGACGAAGTTTCTTCATAATCGTCGCCTACATCTATATATATAAAAGAAAGTCGTGTTTGTTACAACACTTATAACTCGAGAACGGCTGGACCGATTGCCATGGTTTTTGATTTGTTGGATTTGTTTCCGTCCTGAATAGCAGAATACATCTTAAAAACTGAAAAAAAATGAAAACTCGATATGGGTAGTGTAGGGTATGGTAGGGTAGGGTAGGGTAGTATAGTGTAGTGTAGGGTAGGGCAGTGTAGGGTAGGGTAGTGTAGGGTAGGGTAGTGTAGTGTAGGGTAGTGTAGTGTAGGGTAGGGTAGTGTAGGGTAGGGTAGGATAGTGTAGGGTAGGGTAGTGTAGTGTAGTGTAGGGTAGGGTAGTGTAGGGTAGGGTAGGGTAGTGTAGTGTAGGGTAGTGTAGGGTAGTGTAGTGTAGTGTAGTGTAGGGTAGTGTAGTGTAGTATATGTAGGTTAGGGTAGTGTAGGGTAGGGTAGTGTAGGGTAGGGTAGTGTAGGGTAGGGTAGTGTAGTGTAGGGTAGGGTAGGGTAGTGTAGTGTAGTGTAGTGTAGTGTAGGGTAGGGTAGGGTAGGGCAGTGTTATGTAATGTCAGGCGGTACGTAGTTCGCCGGGACAGCTAGTTAGTAATTAAAGACTAAACAAGATTCGCGCCACTCCCTTCGGGTGTAATGTCGGTGGCGCCACGATTGAACTCAGGGCGGCCTTTTTGATCAAACCATTTGACGGGATCCTTTAGCATTTATCAAAAGTTTAGCTAATTCAACCAACGAACTATAAAGTATACAATACTATTCAGAGAGGGAAAAGAGGGGTTCTCAACTAGCACATTCGGATTAAGCGTGGTCGAGTTGTTGAGAAAACACCTTTTTTCATATAAGTAATATGATTTGCTTCTAAAACTTCACTTTTTCAATTTTTCTTCCAAGGAATATACCTGTAATATATAAGTGGAGCAAGTCACTATGTTTTGAAAACGAGATGAATATAATATGACGCTTTGAACCTATACATATATGATGAGTATCAAAAAACGGTTTCAGATCGCTATCTACCCTAGGGATTGGCAAATCACATCACAAAATCCTTTGGAAGTAACCTGAAAAGACTTATGGTACGGCACGTCATGTGGATCTAGGGAAGTCATTTCATAAAATTTTCATGCGGCCTTTCCTTTGAGACGAAGCTGGATGGTATGAAAAGAACGATGTGAATGTCCGTGTTGACTGGTTCGAGCTGCGGTGTGTGATACTGACGGAGCGAGGACGGCAAGTGGTTTCTTTCAGGAGCGTAATGTGGGCCGAGCATCCCTTTGGCCACGAGCTGTTCAGACAGGACAGAGGCAATTACTCGTAATGTCAACAGTACACATGGATATTCCCCGTTTAAAATGTTATCGATACATTAATAGGCATCTCTCATTCACATTTGATCTAACTTTATCTACCTGTAACCCACCAGATGTGTTTATATTATAGAGTTCCGTACCTCAAAAGGAATAAAGGGAGTCTGTATATCACTTCGTTGTCCATATGTTTGTCTGTCTTTCTGTCTGTCAAGAACCTTTTTCTTAGGTATGCGTGAAGGTAATAAATTGAAATTTGTATCAAATACTGGTATTTTTCTTTCAGATATAATTAAATACTTCAAACAGAATACAAAAATATAATATCATCATTTAAACTAGCTTTTTCCTGCGGCTCTGCATCAACACCTTTTATTTTTTAAATGAGCGAAATCAGTTGGATAAAATGGCCAGTCGGACTTTCATTACAAAAAAAACAAATCGGTTAGATAGAACGGCCAGATGGACTCGGATTAGATTTCATCAAAAGCGCGCGGTGCGCGAGCCGCAGCGGCTTGCGGGGTTGGTCAATGCATGACGACAAATCTGTACATTAATGTTTCATTTAAAAATAACGTTAAGCTCATAGGTGGTATAGAACTGCCGGACGTATCGTAGACTTCAAAAAGGTGCGCGGTGTACGAACTGCTAGCAAGTTTACATGTAATAAATAATTTTAAATTTAAAAATTTAAAAATCTACATAAAAATCCTACCAAGTACAGCAAAAAATACCATTGGTTAGTGATGTTGCATTAAATGACACGATAATGACTTAGAATCTTTATTCCGAGTATTGCTAACAATAGTTATTGCAGATTAGTTTTAAACCCAATATTGTACGAGTTTGTTCACAATTAATTTGCAGATTTGAATTAATCAAAGTCTTTGTTGTGTAACATGGTACAATATTATGGTTTTTTACTTATTTTAATCTTCTTTTTAAGGGTTTTCTCTTTGAATCGGCCTAAACGGAAAGACGTTGTTTTGCTTATGATTGCATTTTACTATCAATAAAAATAATGGAATATATATATTGTAATTAAATAATGAGAAAAAAATAAGATAACACTGAAAATACGAACTACAAAACGAATGATGTTTTCTGCCTTGAAGATAAGATAATCAGTTTCTCTTTGCGTTTGGGAATCTTGGTAACCCCGCTTTCATCTTCGGCATCGTCGTTACTTACTATCAGGTGAGATGATGCTAAGGGCTTACAAATTGTGAAAAAAAGTCAAACTAACCTATTTAGGCGTGTCGCACCCTTTTGCTCTCCCTAGTTTCGCCCACCTAACTGGCTGCTAGAAAAGTACCAAAATGGTCGTTGACCAATATCCAAGCAAACTATAGTTATGACCGAAACATTATTGAGGCGACGTACAGTCGAGTTCATTAATATATTGTTAGGGCTAATGGTTCAAAACATCGTAAGCGTTGAAATGAATATATTAAAGTTACAAACATAATGTAGATATCTATAAAATGTAATCATACTCGTATAAACGGTTCATTAGTTGGTTGTGTAGAACTTTACACTCATTTTTACGCTTACAATGTTTTTAA
The DNA here is from genome assembly GCA_947284805.1 of Coleophora flavipennella. Taxonomy (NCBI): domain Eukaryota; kingdom Metazoa; phylum Arthropoda; class Insecta; order Lepidoptera; family Coleophoridae; genus Coleophora; species Coleophora flavipennella. The sequence goes on along the minus strand of CAMYPC010000074.1, from coordinate 27,934 downwards.
CCATTGGCCCTGCCAATATATTAATGAACTCGACTGTACAACATTCGTACGTCAGTGGTTATTGTACTTATAATCAAAGTAATTAATTTTGTTTAAAAAAGAAAACAGTGCAGCCAAATTATACATGTTCTGATTTAAAGCCGGTTGCTATTCACCAGAAAAAGGAAGAACCTAGATAAAGTACTACAGATACTGAAATGGAGATTTATTGCACTAAATTCATAAAACAAAAAACGTTAAGTTATTCACTTGCTGCTTGAAGGAAATGAAAAGAAATATCTTAAATTTTTCGCTGCACTTAGCTCGCCTAGGAATAAATTCGAATTCATTTTTATTTAAAGTGAAATAAGGAAGTGTATAAATTAAACGAATATATCAAACTGAATATTTTGAAGTTGGTACTTTAAGCAACTTATTAAGTAATACTTTTAAAGTAACAGTATCAATAATTATTTACTGTAACCTCAGATCCTTCTTTGTTGTTAACAACGATCAAACAACGATAAGGCGACTTAATAAATGTGTTGTTAGACCGTAAAGAAGAGGAAAAAAGCCTATCTGGGACATTTGTATCCTACTAATACTCTGAATATTATAAACGCGAAATTTTGTAAGAATGTATGGATGTTTATTACTCTTTTACGCAACAAATACTGACCGGATTTGTCTGAAATTTGTTACCTAGACATATTAGGACCTGGATTAACACAAAGGCTACTTTTTTCTACGTTCGTGAGCCACTTGCTGCTCGCGCACTGCGCAACCTTGAAAAGTCATAGAAACGTTGTCCAAGCGGGTGAAGCCGCTGGAAACAGCTAGTAGAAATAATAATTACGACTTAATTGCTGAAATTATTGTGGGCAAAGTGGAGGGCAGAAGAAGGAGAGAATGACCGCGCACATGCGGGCACTGAAACATAAAGATATGGACCAGAATCAGTGACGCAGACACACTTTGCAGGATGACTCAGGAGAGACAGGAGTTCTGCAAGTTGATTGCTGGCATCCGTTAGGATATGGCACCCGAAGAAGAAGAAAAAATTCTATTTAGCACCTGAAGGTCAATAAAAGAATTAATAAAATAATAGAATAAGAACATTACGAATTTATAAACGCTCGCTCGATTAGAAAATACGAATTACTCACTGAAACTTTTAGCAGATTTAGGTTTTCATTCTCTGTTATAGGGTTCCGTTATCAAATCAGGAACCTTAATAGTTAAATGTCATACACAGCCATTCCACTCTATGACTATTACATCAATAAAGCTGAAACTTGGTATCATTTTCAGCTTTATTGATGTAATAGTCATAAAATCTAAGTCGCATACAAACATAGGAAATAAAATCTATAAAAGAAGAAGGGGACTTACGTACACGTTATGTGGCGGTAATTTTTGGGCTTTCATACCTCAAAGGATAAAAATGGATCCCTATTTATTTATTTATTCCATTTTTAGAAGGTTTACAGTTAAAAAGTATAAAAAAACAGGACAAGTCCGACTCGGAGGTAACATAAACAGGGTACCGCACCAAAATTTTAACTACCAACAGAACAAGGACCTCCCAGTACAATTCAGTATACATACTTTGCGCTAGGGAAATAGAGGTCTACTTATTTTAGACTTTAGAAGTTTTTTTTCCTTTGGGAATGGAAGGACTTTAGATTTCCTTATAGATTTTCCTGTAATCTATGTATTCAACCTCCTGTACTTTAAAAATTATAAAAAATGTATTTGAGATTCTCACAACAAACCCTTTAAATTTATTGATATGTCATCATCATCATCATATCAGCCGAAGGAAGTCCACTGCTGGACATAGGCCTCCCCCAAGGATCTCCACGACGACCGGTTCTGCGCTGCCCGCATCCAGCGGCTTCCCGCGACCTTCACCAGGTCATCGGTCCACCGAGTGGGAGGCCTGCCTACACTACGCTTTCCGGTGCGTGGTCGCCACTCGAGAACTTTACTGCCCCAACGGCCATCTGTTCTACGAGCAATGTGCCCCGCCCACTGCCACTTAAGTTTAGCAATTCTGAGAGCTATGTCGGTCACTTTGGTTCTCTTACGGATTTCCTCGTTTCTGATTCGATCACGCAGAGAAACTCCGAGCATAGCACGCTCCATTGCCCTTTGGGTGACCTTGAGCCTTCTTATGAGGCCCATAGTAAGCGACCATGTCTCAGTTCCGTATATCATCACTGGCAACACACACTGGTCGAAGACCTTGGTCTTAAGACACTGCGGTATCTGGGACGTAAAGATATTGCGAAGATATGTCACACAATATAATTTGAAAAACTTTTTTAAAAATAATTATATTTAAATGTATCTTCTAACAGTGTCCTTTATGTATAAAATGTATTTATTTACGTTACACGTCTGTTTTTAGGTCACCGACATATATATGTCCACCAAATTTTAACTTAATCGGTCCAGTAGTTTCCGAGCAAATTGGCTGTGACCGACGGACGTACAGACAGACACACAAGTGCTCCTATAATGGTTTCGTTTTTACCTATTGAGCTACGGAACCCTAAATACCAAATTAAACTAAAAAATACTAATTAATAAGAAATTTACCGCAAAAAATAGAATATAAACATTAACAACTTAGAAAGAGCAGAATATAAAAAATGACAATCCGTTTCATAAAATAAACATTCAGTCTAAAAAGATTCAAACCGTTGTCCGTCTTTCTGCCTGTCTGTCTCTCAAGACCCTTTTTTCCCAGGAACGCGTGAAGGTATCAAGTTGAAATTAATATAAAAACTAAGATCTACGGTCCTTTGTATATTTAAAAAATAAAGATTCTAAGTCAACGGAATCAAAAGGGTACCTTCCGTTGACGTTAAATCATAAAATTCACAGCACAAGTAAAAAAAAACTAAAAATTTTTAGTTTATAGTTTTATCACATGAAATAAAAATTTTTTTGCGCTTAGACACTTTATATTGCAGTTTTAAAATTGACCGTGATGTATAGGGAAATCTTTTTGTAACAACAAACTTAAGTTTGTACTTTAATCCGACTTATTATTTGTAAATGTTACGGCTAAAACCCGAAGCGCGGCTGCACCTAGTTTTAGCCGGTTAGAACTAGGTGTAGCCACCTACTCTTGGTTAAACCTAGTACGAGCCGATTATATTCGGGTAAAACTAGGTCTATCCTTCATCATGCCGGCTACAACTAGGTTCGGCCATTCCCTGTTGGATAAAACTAAGTCTATCCGATATCATTCCAGCTAGAACTAGGTCCAGTCTAGTCGAATCGAGTTGTGGAAAGTTTGACGCAGATGTGGTATTTTGTGCAACTCAAAATGTCACTCAAGTTTAAGTTGTTCTAATAAATAGTTTATGTTACTTTATAAAAGTGTGATTTATAATTATAATAAAATTCTTTAAATTATAATATGCAACTATTGTCTGTTGTTAAAAAAATGTTCCTGATTGTTCCTATTATATTAAAAATTGTACTCCTAATAATTTGTGTTAATTATTACAATGTGATTTATAAGAATAAAAAAACTCTCTACGTTTATTTTTATTGGATGTTTTTTTTAATATCTAGAAAAGCTCTACCGATAGCATGCCGGCTACAACTATGTACAGCCAATCCCTGTTAGATAAAACTAAGACACGCGCTGCTGCTGCAGACGCTGTGAGTCACACTCGCTAGTAGACCTGCAGTAGATCAGCAGCACCTGGCGCTCACAACCTGCAGAGGCGCGTGCCTCGCTATGCCCTCCACCCCGCGCCGCTGCTGCAGATGCTGTGAGTCATGAGTGTGACGCGGGGCGGAAGGCTTGGCGGGACACGCATCTAAGTTTTGTCCAACAGGGATTGTCTGGACCTAGTTCTAGCCGGAATGATATCGGATAGACCTAGTTTTATCCAACAGGGAATCGCCGAACCTAGTTGTAGCCGGCATGATGAAGGATAGACCTAGTTTTACCCGAAAATAATCGGCTCGTACTAGGTTTAACCAAGAGTAAGTGGCTACAGCTAGTTCTAACCGGCTAAAACTAGGTGCAGCCGCGCTTCGGTATTAGCCGTAACATAAATAAACAATACAAATAAATCGTGTGGTGGCACGGAGCTCTCGGTGCACGAGCCCCACTCGCACTTTGCCGGTTTATTTTTATTCACGTATCTACACCATCGTATGGGGTATTGTTAAATAAGTATTTCTAAACCTTCGAGCAAATATAATGAACCGGCCCTATCCATACATTAATCTCATAAAAATGAGTCACATACAAGTACATGCAAACACACATTCATACCACTATAGTCTACCGAGTCTCGTTCAAATATAAACAATGACAGAGATAAATAGACGTACTCGGAATGTAGCACGAATGAGATAATTAATTTCACTCTTTTTGACTTTCAACCGATTTGAGAAATACTGATCGACTTAGATAAAATGAGCGAATGCGCTCATTTTGTAGGCATCAAACTGCTGTTTATGTAGGCCGGTCAACAGCTGTTATATTGGTTGAAGTTTAAAACAATTGATTGTTTGCTAAGAATTTTTTTTTCGACAAATGATTCCTTGACGTAATTTCAAGTTTTCAAGAGGTTGATTTCTGTTTAGTTACCATGTCACCGCCCCTTACCAGCTAAACCACTATTTGAGGAAATCAGATTTCCAAAAAGTATTGGAAATAGTTAAAATAATAATAAATTACGTATAAAAAAAATTGTTACGGCTTTATGAGAAATAGTCGACAAACTTATTATGTGCAGTTGAATTTGTAAAAACTTTGTAAATTTCCCACTAAAAATGTTCTATTACTGGAAAACCAAATTCGTTTATTAAAATGTAAACATTTTTTTTTCAACTACGGAACCTTACTTTATTCGTGTTATGACACACACTTGGCCATGTTTTGAGAAGTTGTCTTAGGGCTAGCGCGCACTGCCTTGCGGTGACCGTGACTGCGTTAAAATAAATTTTATACTGCTACGAAAAAAACTCACGTTTTGTCATTCAAATTGTAGCCGTCGTGCCCGCACATCGTCTTTATGGACTACCATACAAGAGAAGCTATCTGCGTAATATATTTAATTTTGTGTAAAAAAATGGGTACTCAAACGTTATTGGATATATCCCTTAACGGCCTTCAGGTCTATGAAGGTCTTTTTTTTGTCAGATATAACGATCTACGTTCGTATCCAAAAAAGTTTTTCAGATAGTACAGAATGAGTGTTAGATCTTTTGATAATTTGTTAAGAATTGTTGGCGCTGAAATTTATTACAAAAATACAAATTTGAGAAAGGTTGTTTCTGTAGAAGACTGGCTCTTTGACTGAGTATCACTTGACTATCTCAGTGCGTTTTTTTCACCGCAGAGCGCGGTGCTTCATAGATCTCAATGCGATACAAAAGTATGAGCGGTAGACTCGCCGCAAATTTGCAGCGGGCGGCCAACAAACATTAAACAGCATGCGTTTATTTCACCGCAATGCGCGCACTTCTATTACACTCCATATTTTACAGATTATGCGTTAAAGAAACGCAAAGCAGTGCGCGCTAAGCCTTATAGAAATAACAAAAAATTGCTGGGGCCTGCTACATAAATAAAGGATGAGAATGAGTGATTAATAGGTTGTTGTTACCCTCTTCATCACTGCAAGGTGTTATGTCTTTTGTTCTGTTCCGCTTTTTCAAATTTCAATGATTATTACACGAGCATGATCTTGTAAAAAATTGGTAAGAAAATAATAGGAAACATTTTAAAATTATTTTTTTAAATTCATAGATAAATTTCGAAATGAGCTTGGGGTTACTTGAAAAAGCATTCTGTTTGAAAGGGAAAAGAAATTTCAGATTGAAGACCTTTTACGAGAAGTGAAGATTTATTTATCCAGATTGTCGTATCTATGCTTATAAATTTTTTTTATACTTAGAAGTATTTACAAATAAATTATGAAACAATGACCTAAAACAAGATTCCACGGAAGTGACAAAGTGTTACACGCGTGTCGGCTGCTACGACGAGGCGTGGGACTCGTACGCCGTAGTGCAATCCATCCTTATGAGTAGCTATAGTCGGTAAGTTGGCCCTTAACACATACTTTCTGTGTGATATGTATACTGGGTCAGACAGTAAAATTAGCATAGTAAACTAACTGTACTAGTTGTTCTAAACTTTAGTTGAAACCTCAAGTTACAAGACTGATGTTGCTGGCAGATTCTCAAGGAATACCGGTCTGTTTATCTAAGGTTCGATCTTAAAATCAGCTAACCTACCCTTCAACGCTCACTTCCCCTAAACAAAGTTTCAATATTGATGGGGAATAGGCATGTTTTTTTTTGCTTTAATAAAAGCTCATTCATGTAAGAAACGGTATACAAAAATTATTCTTGAAAAACTATAAAAAATACCAATTTTTCTCTATTCTTTCTAGAAAAACAGAATGTAGCATAGAGTTTATATGGACCGTGTGTTTTACGTCGTCTTATTTACACATTGGATATCTCGGGCTAATTAGTAGTTGAAAATGCTTATATATTCCATATTTCTCGGGAGATTTAAAGTTTCATTTCACTTTGTGTCATTGTTTTTTTTACAGAATTTTCATATTTTGTGAATAAATGCGATAAAAAATTTCATGCATATACACTCGAGAGCGATGAATCCGGGTCTCTTAAAGAATCCTAAAAATCTCGGAAACTAAGAAGGCTAGCTTCATGAAATAAATTGTGTTTAATAGACACTTTAATACCCCTTAAATGAAAGTAATAAAATTTACGAGTCACTACATTTTATTTACAAAAAATTACATAAATAAAAAAAAACTGCTGATCTCGCCTTAAAACAAAAGTAAGAAACATGACATTTTTGAACAACATTACGATTTACTTGAATTTTAATACTTCGTATTGCCTCCTCGTGCTTCCATCATTGTGTTTACGCGGTTTGGCATGCTGTACACCAAGTTCCTTATACGATTTTGGGGAATATTCTCCCATTCCTCTGTGAGAGCAATTTTGAGCTCACGAAGCGTGATTGGGGGAGGGCTTCTTTGTTTTACGCATCTCCCTAGCTCGTCCCAAGCATGCTCGATCGGGTTGATATCCGGGCTGCGTGCTGGCCACTCAATACGAGTAATGTTCATCTCTTGAAGGTAGTCATTCACAATCCAACCCGTATGAGGCCGGGCATTGTCATGCATAAAAATAGCATCCTTACCCAAATTGACCATAAATGGAACAACGTGTTCATTGAGGATTTCTTCCACATATCTTTCGCTAGTTAAAGAGCCGTTTTCTATGAACACCAGTTCTGTGCGACTCTCAGAAGAAATTCCGGCCCACACATGTACAGACCCACCACCGTAGGCTACTTTTTCTTCGATGCATGCTTGCTTGAATCTTTCCCCTGGTCTTCTATACACTCTGTGTCTTCCATCGTGCTTGTAGAGTATAAATTTTGATTCGTCGGAGAACATAACTTTTGACCAATCTCCAATACTCCAATTTAAGTGGTTCTGGGCATATCTTAGTCTTGAAATACGATGCCCACGCTCCAGTTTAGGGCCGTTTGCAGGTCTAAGTGGTTTCAAGTTAGCTTCAGCAAGTCGTCGCCTTACTGTCCATGCGCTTGGATTACTTCCTCCGAGGCGTCGAAACTGATTTGTAAGTTCAGTTCCTGTGAGAAAGCGATTACGAAGCATTGTGTTCACCAAGTATCCATCTTCTCGTGCTGTGGTACACCTGGTTCTGCCTGTTCCTGGTCTGCGTAGGTTAGAGCCAGTTTCCTCGTAACGTTGGAGCTCTCTTTGTACTGTTGAGAGCGACACACCGACAGTCGTGGCTGTATCGCGCTGACCCCGGCAGTTTTCCAGCATTGTGAGTATTCTGGTGCATTCTTCAGGTGTAAGCGACATGATTACTGCTTGAATAATAAATATTGAACACTATCAACATGGTTTATGTACCCACTTAAATGACAGATTAGAAACAAAAGCAAAAACAAATGTAGTAATTTCGTAGTTCCATCTTCGAAAGTCTCCCTTTTTCAAATTTGTTTTTTTTTTGACATAACTTTACAATAACTAAGAAGTTTTAATGACTTCATTTAAGGAGTATTAAATTGTCTATTAAACACAATTTATTTCATTAAGCTAGCCTTCTTAGTTTCCGAGATTTTTAGGATTCTTTAAGTGACCCGGATTCATCGCTCTCGAGTGTATTATCAGCTAGACAAGGCAGCGGCGGTATGTGAGGAGCGCGCAAAATTCTTTGAACTGGACGTATAGGTACTATCATGTGGGTCGGTCGTCAGGTAAGTCGGTAGCTGTGGGCGGTAATAACGTTAGATACCGGTGTCGGTCCGTCCGCCTTTGCACGTGCCCGGGGTGCTGAGTGAAGAACGGAATCCAAGCCTCGGAAACTTATTAGGATACGTCTTGGAAAGGTGAAATTTAAGAAATAAGTATATAGTGATCAGCCGCTCGCTCTGTTGCAATTTCATCTGCATTTCTTGACGCGCATTGTCCTACATACGGTTAAGAATCCGCATGCGGGAAAAAGCGTCTTATAATATGTTGGCCGCGTTATGCCTCGCATCACGTTCCGTATTTTAAATAAATTCTAAAGCCATGCTGTGCATACTTTCTGGCGTAGCGTTTAACGTCTAGTATAAGTAAATCAACACTAATAACAATTTTACTTGTTAGCAAAGAAAATAAGTGTATTGGATTCGATGAAAAATTTACAAATAGTCTCGGTTTGCTTGGGAGGTACCTAATTATGTTTTTTTTATTAAATAACGAAGTACCATGTAGTAGGCCATATTTTGATCTAGTAATTCAAATCGACAGAGTAGTTTTTTCAGAAAAAGTAACAAAGTTCCTAAATTCGTATGGGTAACCCTATGCAGATGTTTCCTTGATTATAGAACTTTATAGTGTACTAGCTGGTGTCGACATTGTCCGAGTGGATAACTGAACATGAAAATTTATGACAACTATGAAAAAACCTTATAAAAATAAATAATATGAGATCCTAAATCCAAAACAAAACCGCTCACCTTATCGGCCCTAGTGCCCGGCATCACTACCGGTAATTTCTGGCGTGAATAACTGTGATAATATCACCCATCGTACGATTCTCCCTCTGGATGTCCTGGACCATCTCGGAATTTCTCACTGTTACGTGACACCCCTCACACAGAAGTTGTCTTGCTGTTTAACTCGATGAGAGTCTGAAAGGTTTTTTAATCAAAATTAATAAGCCCTTGGTAGCCGAGGATCCTGAAATTATATCTCCAGTAAAATATTCAGACTTTACTTGGCGATGCGCTCACTTGATGGTAAGTGACGAAGATGCCGATGTTGAAAGCGGGCTTTCAGAGATTCACCGCAACGCGGAACTAGTTATTTTATCTTCATATCGAAACACATCAGTGCTGTTAACATTGATGTTTTAGTGACAAGATTAAGGTAATATGGTGGAAGCTAATCAGGCGGCTTATAAAATGCCCTACCACCAACCAAACCATGTCTTACAAAGTAAGACTTCACCAGAATTGAACTCGCGATCTCCTAAAAAATGAAAAAAAAAATGGTATGAAAAAAATGGATAAAACAATAAACTACATAAGCGGTTGAAATAAAATCCCCCATTACACAAAATATGTTGGTATAGAACATTTTATCGAGGAACTATTTTCTATTGTTGCCTGATTTCCGCTAGAAGTATTTCAGTAAGATTTTTATTAAAAGCCTCCCAGCATATCAAGGAAAAAAGTTTCTCAGAGCTACAGCTCCACGTTTTTTACTACGTTATCGAAAACCATTCTTTGCTCAATTTTGAGTCCTGGCATGTTATCACTCACGGTCGCAAACATTTCAGCTGCACGCAATCAGTCTCCGCAGCTTACACGCGGTTTATACGTGTCTGGTCTGAGGCTGAACTGGTTACTCAACTCGCTTCACGTGAGGAGGTCGCGGGTTTCACATACCAGCGGATCAGACTTTTTATGATTTGGTTTGTATTGTGGTAGGGCATTTTTAAGCCCGCCTGTCTGGCCACCACCATGTTATCTAAGTCTTATCGCCAAAACGTCATTGTTCATCATATTGAGTTCCGACAAAACGATATCTAGTTCTATTGCTTTGAGGAATTTTGGTGACCTCTCTTCCATTGTCCAAGTCTAAAATAAAAAAAATTACAAAGGAAATATCTATTCAATTAAAGTTAAAAACAGTATGACTGTCTTCTGTGGTGATTGTCTGTCTGTGTGTTTTTAAGATACCACCTCAAGAAGTCGTTCAGTTTTCGTAGAGTTATTCTGCATTTAAGAATGTTCATTGTATAAAAATAAAGTACTTTGTTAATTTTGTTATCGATGAATAATGAGTGTATTATAAATTGGTGTGGGGCAAATTTAGTTCCATGCAAAGATTTTCCCGCTACCGATACTACCATTTCATTCCACTTTTGATGAATATTGGGATCAAAAGGAAGAGATTTATGTTTTTTAAGTATGGTTCTTATAATGTACAGTTTTTTTACAGTTAGAAGATTAGTGATTAATTACAGATGCTTAGTTGGACATTACACACATGACCTTCAGTAATGCACGTTAAGTTTGCTCCAATCCCAAGAAATAAGTTTTTGATTACATATTATCATGAAAAAATGGAACAAATAACATAATTTTACAACGAAGTTAAACATGTTTGTGTTGCTTAGCTACGTCCAAATTACTTTTACCTATGAATATCACTTAAAAGAATTTAGTGGAATTTTGATCATATTTTACCTATCTACTTAGAACCTACTCGTATAGCCGAGAAGATTATTTTTGATAGATTATGTTTGTTATGATCGATATAGTTCTGTAATTACTTACCAAAATTATCTTCAGCGGGTCACTGAGGGATGGACGTGATCTGAAACCTAATAGCTTAAAATTAGGCAATGTGAGGTTACTGTCGCTTTTCTTAGCAGTCTTGTGAAAATTAAATCAATTATATCTATTGATTTTTCCGTCGTGTCGTCCTTCTGTGAAATAGATTAACAGGACATGTGGGTAATAATTGGTGATAATGTGTTTAATGTTAAAGGCAACACTCATTTTCACCTTACTACGAAGTAACTCCTGCTCCTACGCGTAGCACGTAGTCGTAGTAGCCAGTTAGCACCTTAAACGTATTCTTTCGTATGTGTTTGAAGTGAAAGCAATGTCTTAAAATTAAGAGGTGACGCAGTTTTTTCTTAATTTTATGACCAGTGTATTCCACGTTTTCCCATCAAGGGACAATTTTCACAGGAACCAGAGTTTTTTTAATAATTTTTAATAAGCCATCATTCCATGGCCTTAATTTAGATAATTTTTGTAATCTGCGAATTTTTTTTACAATTTCCTGGTCTATTCCCCAAACTTTCATAGACATCATCAACATCATCAAAATATCAGTTAAAAACGTCCACTGCTGGACTAAGGCCACCCCCAAGGATTTCCACAACAACCAGTCCTGCGCTACCACGACCTTCACCAAGCAATTGGGCCACGGTGTGGCAGGCCTGCCCACACTACGTCTTTCGGTGCGCGGTAGGCACTCAATAACTTTACTACCCCAACAGATGTTGTACGAGATAATTATGTCCTGTACCCACTTTCACTTAAGTTTAACAATTCTAAGAGTTATGTCGGTTAATTTGGTTTTGTTACGGATCCCCTCATTTCTGACTTGATTACGTAAGGAAACTCCGAGCATAGCTCGCTTCATCGCTTTTTGGGTTACCTTGAGCCTTCTTATGAGGCCGATAGTAAGCAAACATGTCTCAGTTCCCATACATTTCAAATGAAAAGGTTTAGTAGCTCTTTTTATACACAAATAATGTAGATACACGCTGTTATCCTTTTCTTTTCTTTCCAGATAGTTTTTTGGGCTCAATTTAAAATAATGCGCCCACTTCTTTGTTCCCATGCTAGGCTTACGGCTTATCTCCCTTAGGTTTAGGCTTTAGTATCTTTTAGTTTGCCTTATCCCAAAACGGCTCACTTTGAAGATGTCCTGAAATTCCAATTCGCTTCTTTCCAGGAGGCCGCGGGTTCGATTAACTTTGTAAGACTTGGTTCGGTTCATGGTAGATAATTTTTCAAGCCCATTTGGCTAGCTACCACCATCTTGTCTAAGTCTTGCAGCCAAACATCAGTGATAATAGCACTGATGTATTCCGGCTTGAAGATGAGATAGCCGTTTCTCCATTGCCTTGGGGAATCTTGGTAAGCCCGCTTCCATCTTTGGCATCTTTGTCACTTAACATTAAGTAAGATGCCAATTGTACATTAAAAAAAGATACTTAAGTGTTATTGATCGATGAAAAGTTAGTTACATATAGAACAAAATTATTTGTTAAAAATTTCATTTTTGTTAAATGGAGACTTCCAAAATGTGGACAAGTTTAATGACTAATTCAATAAAATTATTCAGACGGTTGAGTCTGAGAAATTAAGAACTTGCCGTTTAAATAAAACAAAAAAAAATCATAAAGCTTATTACCACTACGTTTACTAATTGCAAATACAGCAAAACTTAAAATACTTAGAAATATTTTTTTGAAAATGTTTAATAACTTTAAATCGAAAATCTAGTAAAATCACGAAAAAGAACATAACTCCTCTTTTTTGCGAAGTATGGTAAATTGTATCCTATATCACTTAAAGGATCAAGACGAATGTAACGATACCTCGTATTCTAAAATCCATTAAACTGTTTAGAAGATATCGTGAAGTAAAGAAACATTCACATACATTATACCTGAAAACATTACACTGCATTTTTAAGGGCAGTCAAGTAATTAAAGTAAATACGTTATTTGTTGACTGCAATATTTTTTTTTTGCGAAAAAGACAATTGTTTGTGAGTTTGGTGACTTTTACCGGATGTTAACCGAACATTATAATTTTAACCGCCTCCGTCGCGTAATAGTTAGTCTATTAGCTTCATGTCAAAGGCCACAGGTTCAACTCCCAGCAGAGCCTAAATTTGTAAGACTCTGTTTGGTTGTTGGAATTTTGTAAACCCGCCTGGCTAGCTACCACCATCTTATCTAAGTCATGCCGCTAACTGCTAAATATCAATTTTATCAGCATTGATGTGTTCCGGCTTAAAGATAAGATAGCCAGTTCCTTATTGCTTAGGGGAATCTTTGTAAGCACGCTTCCATCTTAAGCATCATCGTCACTTACCATTAAGGTGAGATGATGTTAAGGCCTTACTAATTTGTTCAAAAGGTAAACACGTTAGAAAAACCGACTTCCATCCCAACAACTTAATACAATTTAGCATTATTATTTTAAGTTCAAGTTAATTTTGAAAAGAACGTACTTCATTGATTTTTATACAATTAACACAAGGCTAACTCGAAAGCATCCCTATCAAACAAAAAAAGAGACATAAAAATCGGTTCACAATCTGTGGAGATATCACATACAAAAAAAACATACAGTCGAATTGAGAAATTCCTCCTTTTTGGGAGTCGGTTGAGAAGGGAAATAAGTTTTGTGTGAAATGTCAGCGCGTGTAGCTGCGAGCGGAAAACTGGGAAAGTCTGACGAAGGGAAACTCCTGCCCTGCGTAAAGACCCAGCATCCAAAATCCAGCCTGCCACTGCCAGTATCCCGGCAGCCGCCGTAGAGGGCGGTGGTGTTTGTCCGCTGGTCGTTGTCGCGCTCGCGAGTGGTAATCGCTTTACGATTGTCAAGTGCAAGTGCTCAATGTTTTTTCGAGTGTAAATTTTGTGTTTCCTTCTAGTGGATGATTTATCATTTAACGCTTTAATGTGGAATTAACTTTTTCATCGTCAAAATGTGAGTTCAAACGTTCATTTATTAAAATTATGACTCCTTAGGTTACGTCCGCTTTGTCTAAAACGATGTATTTATGTTTTAATTCACAGCTTTGGCGATTTCAACTACTATCACAACAATAAAGATAATTACTAACCTTTTTACTGATGAAACTTTGTAATAAATCTTTGCGAAAAATCCAGATATTAGAATGAGGTAAACGGCTAATAATTAGCTTACAAATAATTATTAGAATAATTACGCAGCTCAGCGAAATTAATTGAAATTCAAATTCAACATATCAATTAATTATTTGAACAGTGTTTATTGAAGTGTTAATCCCTACTAATATTATAAATGCGAAAGTAACTCTGTCTGTCTGTTACGCTTTCCCGCAAAAACTACTGAACGGATTTGGGTGAAATTTGGTAGGTAGACAGATTAGGACCTGGATTCAGACATAGGCTACTTTTTACCACGCTAGCGAGCCGCTTGCGGCTCGCGCACTGCGCACCCTCGAAAAGTCATAGAAACGTTGTCCACGCGGGTGAAACCGCGGGAAACAGCTAGTCTATATATATAAAAGAAAGTCGTGTTAGTAACACATTTATAACTCAAGAACGGCGGGACCAATTTTTATGATTTTTGTGTTTTTGCATTTGTCTTCGTCGGGAATAGGATAATAAGTATTAAAATGAATATCATAATAAAAAAAATATGAGTCAAAACATAATTGGTTTTAGGGTAGGGTAGTGTAGTGTAGGGTAGGGTAGGGTAGTGTAGTGTAGAGTAGTGTAGTGTAGTGTAGTGTAGGGTAGTGTAGGGCGGGTAGTTGAGGGTAGGGAAGTGTAGTGTAGGACAGGGTAGTGTAGTGTAGGGTAGGGTAGTGTAGTGTAGTGTAAGGTGGAACGAAGTTCACCGGGACAGCTAGTATTTAATAAAAGTGTCTTGAAAGTAATAAAATACACATATTAATGAAGTACATGTAGCAGATTCATATGAAATGGTGTTTGGAAAGATTTAAATAGAGTGATTCTAATTATTTTCTGGTTTTATTTATTCATTAAAAAAACAAAAATATTAAATAATGGTGTTAAACGGTAAAAAATAATAACCTTGTATTTAGAGTTCTTTTTTAAGGAAAATCTGTGTTTTTTTTGTTTTGTTTATGAATATTAGCAACAACTCTATAAATCATCCTTCCCATTCCTTCGTGCGAGTGCAACTCACACTTTTAACTATTAAAAACTTGTCATTGTTTTTTTTATTACAGTCGCAAATGAACAGGCATCAAATGAAATGAAATGTTGCCATTTACATTATATTTTTTTCAGTAATAATTTTACTTGTCATTTTATAAGAAAAGAGATTGTTTCACCAAGGAGTTTTGCCTAACTAGAACTGTAAAATGCACAAAATTAGTCGATGAGCTGATCGATTTGTATGTAGAGTAAAAGTTGTTCAGTATGATGAGTAGAAGCCCCAGTTAATGGGACCTTCATCAATTTTGTTACACCCTGTATATAGGTATATATTTTCTTTTCTACTAGACAAGAGTCTTTTTAATGCTGATTTATGTACGAGTATAGCAGGAAATGAAGGCTACGCGTGGAACTATGCACGCTGTAATTTTTTTTTATCCACAATTAGTAAGTCGTTGGCATAAAATTTATTTATATTTGAATGAAAAGAAAGGAGGTTTAAAAAAGACGGATTGTAAAGGAAACTTAATTAGTGGTTTCTCTAAACACTATCCAGCCACAGAGGGCAGAGTCAAAAGCTGACGCAGTGAATAAGATGCTTTATTTAACGTTGAACTTGGCGCAAGAGTGCAACGAAATTATTTCTCTCGCTTTTCGTCGGGACTGTACATGTATTACGTTCTTATTTATTGAGCCACCTAGGAACATTATTTATTTATTGTGTGTCTGGACTTTTATAGTAAAATAAATATCATTAGTAGTCGTGGATGTCATAATGTTTGGTGTGCAAATCTGACTCGCACTCGAAATGATTCAAAATACGTTCGATACACCAATTTAACAAATCTAGGTACGTTTTAAAATGTTTTTCCTTCTTTTAGTTGGGATCCTTAGAACAAGTTCAACTTACATTTGGTCGGTTTTTAGGGTTCCGTGGTCAACAAGGAACCCTTATACTTTCGCCATGTCTGTCTTTCCGTCTGTCCGCGGCTTAGCTCAAAGACTATTAGTACTAGAAAGTTGTTATGGCATTGGTATATTCATTAATCACGTCGACAAATTGGTACAATAAAATCTTGAAAAAATATTTTTTATAGGACACTTCCTTTACATGTAAAGAGGCGCTGTTTTGTTGTTGACATAGCCAACCGTGTTGCGTATTGTTGAATAGTTCTGTAAAAAATTACTGACGGTTTTTTATAACCATTTTTCGCTTCAGGGTTCCGTTTGAGAAATACTAAGCTTTAAAGTGTTATTTTCGTTAAAGGACGGGTACCCCCCCCCCCCCCTACCAGCTAAACCACTATTTCAGGACATCTTAAAAAAAAGTAGTACATAGTAGGACATAAAATACATTTTCAGGGAAATGTGTTTCGACTAAGTAGACTTTCTTGGTTTAGGAGTGACGACAGTCAACCAACTTAAGAAATGCAGTTGGATTTGTATAAAATGTTTAGATTTCCCATACAAAATGTTCTATTAACAGCTGCAAAAACATTTTTTTTATTATACATTTGTTTTTTGAAAAAGCTACGGAACCCTACTTTGTGCGAGTCCGACTCGTACTCTCGGTTTTTTTATTAATTTTCATTTACTTAAGAGTTTGCACTTCAATCACACTAAGTTTCTCTCTTGTATGTTTTTCCCTTAGAACTTTAACGTTTTTGGATGGGAACACTCATAGTTTCTATCTATTTTTTATTTAGTAGGACATAGTTCGTCCATAGTATTTGTTAGTTTGTGAGGATTTTGAGAATATTTGCTGTTATCAAAAATACGGCCTTTTAAAGTTCAGACACATGGACAGATATCGTAGGCTTTGTAATAGGGCTCCATTACCGTTAGTTACCTTATTAATCTTGAACACAGGTCAAACAGAATAACGTTTAATAGTAAAATAATTTTAGGGGTCTGTTGACACTAGCGCCCGCCGCCGTCCTGTCACTTAGCAGTACGATGTTAGTTTCGTATAATTATGCACCTTCATGCAACCGCCTTAACTGTAGTGCTCTTAATAAGCTAAAACATACATATTTAAAACATACATAGTAAAAAATACGCCGGAAAATGACACAAATGCTACCTGAGATGTTCATAGCACATTTATAGTTATTTATCAAGAATTTTTTAGAATATTTAATTATTGGTTTTTGAATTATTTATTGCAAAGTCTGTAGGTACTTACCTAAATTATAGATCGTGCACACAAAATACAGGACTGAAATGTTAGATTTTGATCACTAAGGTCTGTAGTATGCGTTTATGGGTGTGGATCGATCGATCGAACTCGTGTGTTTAAACTAAATCTTAAGAATTAAATAAAAATCTCGGACATCATTAGCGTTCATTAATTATAAGCTTTAATTTTAGCCTACAATATTCCTATGTATATATGTCTACTTCAAATCTTGCGATCGATTTAAGAGCGACTTCCAGGGTAATATAGATATTGAGCTGAGATATGAAGCCGTATTCCCGGTAACAATAGATCCATTTGGTATTTCGAAGTTGATCTGATAATTAACTACGAAGGTAGAATCAAGGTCCCAGGATCATCTACTGTTTTTAATAAAATAGGAAATAATTTACCTCTCAGCCCGACTTTTTAAATTTGAAATCACTGACTCCTTTCAAATAAAAAGCTTTTATCTAAAAGTTCAAGGTTTTTCGAAAAGAACTT
Source organism: Coleophora flavipennella (assembly GCA_947284805.1). Lineage (NCBI taxonomy): Eukaryota > Metazoa > Arthropoda > Insecta > Lepidoptera > Coleophoridae > Coleophora > Coleophora flavipennella. The sequence continues at coordinate 10,236 of CAMYPC010000074.1, read as the reverse complement.
TTTTACAAAATACAGTTTCCCCGGGGGTCAGCTTCTAGCTCCGGTTTGAGTTCCTTCCGAGGGACGACACGAGACCAAATTAAAAATCCTTGCAGAAAATACAAGGTGCAAATTAAAGCGTCAGTTTCAAATATTCTTACATTGCTTTCAATTTCCGTCGTGGTCTGCAAGTATTTACCGGGGGACGGATCAAGAGTAACATGCCTTTTTATATTATGGTACTAAGCTGATGCCAGTGTATTCGTACGCGTGGATAACTGAGACAATCAATTAAGATTAAGATTCTAAATAAATAAAAAATGTGGATTTATATTGCGGAACAGAGGTTTACAGGAAACTGCGTACGTGCTTGAGTTGGAACGGGAAGTTTCTTAAGATGAGGGAGGGCGTGGTATAAAAAAAATGGCCAAATGCGTGTCAGACTACGTGTGTGAACTCTATACGGGTTATCGTTTCCTGGTGGATCTTACACACACGTATACGTAAAAAGGACCTTCGGGCAAAAACAAACACACACACACACTCGGCTTAAAATATACTCGTACTTTACGGCTCTTTAGCCGGGAAGTGGCATAATTATATTACTGGAGAGTAGTATTTTTTTAATTGCAAAAATCTTATACATAACACACTAAAAGACACGGAACACAAATTTCATAGAGCCAAGTGATAACAACATTGCATAGTTTGATAATAAAATCTCCTTGGTCTGAGATCCGCTAAATGCTTTTTTCAAATATTTAACGAACCGGCGGCAGCGAGGCGACGGCGGCGCTGTGATTAAAAAAAGTAAATAGACGAAAAAGTAAAATTGTGCGTAACGGCATTCTCTATTCTTTGGTCACGGTTTTAAATATGAATTGTATTTCACTTAATATTATATTATCATATTAATTTATATTCTTTGTTTAGGGTAAAGCACTATATAGGCCTCGGTCGGAACGGTCATTAAATATACTCATCCAGCAATCGCTTACTTTCCTAGCCTCGTCAGTAACGTACTACACTACTCGTCTCAATTACTCTAAAACTGTTCGAAAACTCCCTATGTAAGTCAATTTACCTGGGTGTCACTAAGTTGGTTTTCCAGTAAAGAAATTTCAGAGCTGGGTCCCAGAAAGCCGCAGCTCCATTCCACGACACATTCCGCGTCGCGAGAACACGTCATTATTTTCAACAGAGATGTGAATTTGTGCTCCTATAGTTCATTATACATTAAAATTTTTCTTTGAATAAGTGGGTCGGAAATATAAAGATGCTTTAATGGTTTATTTTATCATTGATTTCAATTTGCCACCGTGTTAAATATACAGGTAAAAGCTCGAAGGCAGCATTTCAGTGTGATATGCTAAATACTCGTTATTTTAGAATATTTTTTTTTAATAATAGTCGATTAGAGCATAAACAGCTAAACGAAGGTTTTTCGTTTACAAAACGCTGATCATTCTTTCAATATAAGTAGTTAAATGACGAAATTCGTACTTCAAATAGCTACGTTACCTGTTTTACTGAAAATCGTTTCACTAAGCGACCGAAATGCTCATGTTATGCTTTTGCTCCTTGTATTTTTTTAGTTTACTCCCATCATTTAGGTACAAAAGATATTAAGTGAGCTTTCCGTAGCGTGACAATAACGCTTTTCATTTCAAGAAGGAGCATAAAGAAATACAGCGAAATTACTCGAGTGACTAATGAAGAAACCCATGTCAAGCGTGATTCTTGGGGCGGTTGTTCATCGAGTCACAGTCAAGTGCCTAATTATTTTGTACGTTTAATAATTAATTACTGGTATTAGTTACGTTCGTATTACCATATACTCGTACTACATGCATTTACATGTCTCGTCTATTAATTTTATAGATTGCAAATAAATGATCTAATCACGGAGTAAGCTGTTTACGGTTTGCGAGGTCATGACTAGACCACATATGGTACAGAGCGGCTGGATGGATATGTAGATATGTGGAGCAGTCAGTGATAGTTATATCGTGTTATCGTGTACTGTCAATTGTTTGTGTATTGGTTGTAGTTGCTTTGCATTGTATAAGTGGGTAGGATAAAAATGTATTAGTAGCTTATCATCATATCAGCTGAAAGACGTCCTCTGCTGGACAAAGGCCTCCCCCAAGGTTTTCCACGACGACCGTACCTGCGCAGCCCGCACCCAGTGGCTATCCGCGACTTCCACCTGGTGGTCGGTCCACCAAGTGGAAGGCCTTCCTACGCTACATTTTCCGGTGTGCGGTCGCCAATCGAGAGCTTTACTACACCAACGATCATTGATTCGTTATGAACCATGAAATAGTGCGTATGGCCCCCGGATTAGAATAAGACCCCCATATCTTCCCGTTTATGTTGTAAGAGACGACTATGGGACTAAACCGGAGGCTGGGTAGCAGCATCCTTTCCGGGTACTGTGCCACCACATCCCACACCGCGATCGCCAACCCTACCAAGCGCGGCGATTAGGGCGAAACCCCCCAACTCGGGGGAGGCCTATGCCCAGCAGTAGATGTCTTTGGCTGATGCAATGATGGACATCATCAGGCTAGTAGTACTAGAATCATCAAACAACAAAAAATCTAAATCTTGACACTACACACTACTTCTCTACTGTAATATGAGATTTGTTTTTAGGCTTCAGTAGGTATGAAAATGTAGTTAGAAAATAGATGCAAAAAACTTGCATAAAGTATTAAAATTTTATATCTTCTTATAAAATCTATACTCATCATCATCATCATATAAGCCGAAAATCGTCCACTGCTGGACGAAGGCCTCCCCCAAGGATTTCCACGACGACCGGTCTTGCGCTGCCCGCGATCTTTACCAGGTCGTCGGTCTACCGCGTGGGAGGTCTGCCTACGCTACGTTTTCCGTTGCGGGGTCACCACTCGGGAACTTTATTACCTCAATGTCTCTCTGTTCTACGAGCTATGTGCCCTACCCACTACCACTTCAGTTTAGCGATTCTGTGAGCTATGCCGGTTACTTTGATTCTTCTGCGGTTTGATTTGTTAGCGTAGGGAAATTGCGAGCATACTACATAACGTACGTATACTAGATACCGATGTTTTCTTTAAAATGTCAATTGTATATTAACTGTAGACTAAAACCACTATATTACAATACAGCGGCTTACAGTTGCGCAACAAATGTACTTACGCAGAGCAACGGAGGGGTACTTGCGGGGCAGCGGGTGGTGGGGCACAGCCCGAGTTTGCCAAGCTGACTACACGCTAGTATGGGCTAGTACCTACGCCGGTGGCGCATCGTACGATATCAAAGACGTTGCGCTACTGTAAGCCATATCGTAATACTGTACTTAAACTAAGGCTAGGTACTTCAGTTTCGCTGAGCTACGGAAAAATTCAAAAGACCCACAGTTTTGTTCTGGCAACGCGTTTGCTATCTGTGGTTTGGTGCGGCCATAAAAGATAGCGTGAAATAGATAATTGCAAAAATTTTGAAAGAGTTTATTCCGAATTTACTAAGAGTCGTTCATTTTTAAAAGTCTTCTTTTGAAATGCTAAATATATATTATGTGCAGTTTTTATTAGGTACACAAGCTTTTATTGGATGATTTTGAACAAAAAAAACCCGACTTCAAACAGAAAATTAAGGTTGCCCTCGATTTTTCTAAGATGCCATTATCAGATCCACCTTGTACCACCCTTGAAATATCTCCTTTTTAACAAAAAAAGAATCATCAAAATCGGTTCATAAACGACGAAGTCATCCGCGAACACACATAAAAATATATATACGGTCGAATTGAGAAACCTCCTCCTTTCTTGAAGTCGGTTCAAAATGCTTTTGTTTTCAAATCAGAAAAATAATTATCTAAATCCAAACTATGCAGTTGTAACTCACATTCCTAAACAGCGTAAAATTACACACATTCAATTCGTTCCTTTAGCGTTGTGACTCTGTTTGAGAAGTACGAGTACTGTCGAAATATAGAGTACGTTTGGTACGTTTTAAAATCGTTACATTTTTTAGACTTCCATAGAAAATTCACTGTTAGAATAGTTCAGTTTCTTATGTGAACTAGGAAAACACAGATGTCGATTTTCAAACGGACTGTTTGTTGATGTTACTACCGAAACGAAGTCACTACGCTGCGCGAACGAAACTAATTGAATTTCACCATTGCATGTATCTATAGGAAGCGTCGGTGGCTCAACCGGTAACGACTCGGTCCTCTTAACCAGAGGCGCCGGGTTTAAATCCGGACGGCCAAAATGTACCAATAAGTTTTTCAAAACTTATGTACATATACTTATCGATTGTTTTAACGGTGAAGAAAAACATCGTGAGGAAACCTGCACACACCTGCAAAGAAACGCGAAGGTTGTGTGTGTAATCGACCTACCCGCACTGGGCCCACGTGGTCGACTAAGGTCCGATCTCTCTAATTCAGGTTAGACTCAACCCCTCAGTGGGGACGTATATGAGCTGTAATGATGATGGTGATGATGATGTATCTATCTATCTATTGCTATTCAGCGATTCCGAATGAACAAAAAAACATAATTTGTAGTAGCACTAATAGAGAAAAAAAACGACAGATCATTTTATTAATGAAATTCTTCCATGATGCATTTCAATTCAAAGAATTCATGTGTTTTTATGAAAAACAAGGCTAACAAAGCGTGGAAGGAGAAAAAATGCACGGTTTTTTAAGGCGATAATTAAAAGTTTTGAAACTTGAAGACAAGTTAGCGGAGAGCGCTCGGAGCATTTTTATTTCTCCAATAGTGAAGCCGCACCTCACTGATTGGCACGAAGCAAGTAATTTACGGAACGAATTTAAAAAATAAGAGGAAATTAATTGCTTAGCGTACCATAGCTCACCTGCTACGAACGCTGTCCACTTCCAATATTAGTACTTAGGTTGATTAAAAGTATGATCAATGTCAAAACTATTCTAAACTAGGTTTTGCCCGTGATTCCCCCTGCGTGGGGATCGTTTTTATGACAGTCTTTGAGAATGAGTAATGACAGGAGTTTACTCCAGATCCCCCGAGAACTATTTCGGGCTATGCTTATTAATAGTCTATGTCTTTACCCACTCCTCTATCATGTTTGTGAAAAAAATCACAACAATCCGTTGCTCCGTTGCGATTTAAAAAAATGTATTTAAAAAAGAGTATTTTTTTCAGTTCCCTCAGGAACTGTATCGGACGGGATCCCAAAGCAGCCCATGTCCTTTCCCATGACACAGTCTATGTACATTCCAAATTAATCACGATTAGGAAGTGGTAACAATCTAAACACATTTTCACATTTATAATATTAGTAAGGAAAATAAATACCTAATAAAAAAAGAATTATTTCTGGGAATACCCTCACATGCGTACAACTTTATAAAATGAAAATGTGTGTGGCGTAACAGTTAAGTCCATTATCTTCACATAAGGAGGTCGCAGGTTCGAATTACGGCGGAGTCTCACTTTGTATGACTCGGTTTATTTGGTGAAAGGGCATTTTCTAATCCCGTCTGGATACCTTGCACCATCTAATCTATGTCTTGCCACCAAGAATCAATGTTAACAACATTGATGTGTTCCGGCTTAAGATAGCCAGTTCTTCGTTGCGTTGAGGAATCTTGGTAAGCCCGCTTTTATTTTCGGCATCATCGTCACTTTTTATTAGGTATATGATATCAAGGGCTCAGAATAACTGAGTTATAAAATACGTATTGAAAACTAAGTAAAAAAATTAATCAATTTGTTTAGACTGACACGCGTTGCTTTCACATAAGTCGTCGCTGTCTATACAGGGTGTAAAAAATTGGTGTAGGACCCGTTAACTGGTGATTCTACTCATCACACTTAAATTGCTAATTATTTATATCTTATGTTAAGCTTGTGGCACTAAGTTAGATACCCCTACTGGTAGTCATAACGCCCAATTTTTTTTTTCCAAGTCAGTAAAATGATAACAAAGCACATGCAATTATAAAAAAAATACTATTTCAGGGGTAACCGGGTAGCCATAACATTCTAAGGTAAGACGTCACGACGCCGCCTGGTGTTGCAACCTACACCTGTCGTGGTAACGGATCACTGATTATTTTTGATGTATATGCATTGTAGTACTAAAAAACCAGCCAAGTGTGAGTAAGACTCGCGCAAAGTAATTTTCCTTACCTGGTCTTTTTAAAAAATAAATGTGTACTTTAATAATTGAAAACGCTTAACACATTAAAAAACCGACTTCCATCGCAACAACTTAGTACATTTTTGCCTTATTGTTCTAATAAAATACTACACCAATTTTAATAAAATTTATATCGGACCACACAGAAAGCACTAGCTTTCAAATAAAAAAAAGAATCACAAAAATCGGTTCACCCAGTCAAAAGTTCTGAGGTAACACACATTAAAAAAAATATACAGCCGAATTGAGAACCTCCTTCTTTTTGGAAGTCGCTTGAAAATAAAATTGTTTGTGTAATTTGTAAAAGAACATTTTATATGGAAAATCTATAAACTTTTTACAAATATAACTGCACATATTAAGTTGGTCGACTATTACTTCCAAATTAAGAAAGCCTACTTAGTCGTGATAGTTTTCCTTTGAAATTCATTAGTACATGTTTGGTTATTTAAAAAAAAACAGATTTCCAGAAAGAGTCGTTTAGCGTGTAGGGGGCTGAGCTAAGCCGCGGCCAGACGGACAGACTGTCCTTGTTCACAAATCATAATCTAGTTATGTACGTAGATGATATAAATACAAAAATTCGCAGCATCATTTTTCGCTTAACGCCTGTTTTCAGCTTTAACTATTCTATGCATAATTAAGTGGCAGTGGCCAACCTTTACCCTAGTGATAATCTGAAAGGTTCGTGTACCTATGCAAATATGATAGTACCTACAAATGCGTGTTAAGAGCTTCGTGGAAAGCAAAAGCAAGCAAAAGGTAGCAAAAGTTCACAATCTTCAACAAAAAAAAAATTAAGAAGCGATCGTAGCTCAGTGTAACTTACGTGGTTGGGTCGATCACGTAAGTTAACTGACCTAAAGCACGGTCACTACCTGGATGGGTTTGACCTTAATTGGAATTTTCTCGATCGTTTCTGTGCTTCGCAAGGTACATTAAACCGTTGGTGCCGTTTGCTATCACTAGATGGCAGTCGTGAAGCCGCGTCAGAAGCCTTATGGGCGGCTTTAATAACTTCCGACAGTGGGGTTCGCAATAAGTCCTACAACCTCCACCAACCCGGACATGGGCCCCGTGTGTGGAGTATGGCCTCACCTTCCCCAATTTAGAAGAGACCCGTGCCCCACCAGTGGGGATGTTTATGGGTTGTTAACTTAATCATAACTTATGATTTTTAAATAACACCTTCTTTATATTTCATAGTTGTCACATATTAATTACTAGCTTTTGCCCGCAGCTTCGCCCGCGTGGACATAGCTTTTATGACTCTTTTTGAGGGTGAGTGGTGCGCGGGCTGCAATCGGCTAGCAAGCGTGGAAATGAGTTTTTTCCAGGTACCTCAGGAACTAAAACGGGGTATTCTGATTAGCAGTCTTCATTCCTTCCCACCCCCTCAACAAATTCTATACAAAAAATCACTTTAATCCGTTGCTCCGTAGCGACGCCGCCGACGTGCGCGAGCGTAGAAAACAGTTGTACCCAGATCCCTCGGGAACTATGTCAGGATATACTTATTAGCAAATTATATCATTTTCCACCTCATCTCTGTGCTAAAAATCGTAATTTTAAAATTTTTTCGTTGCGAGTTTAAATAAATTAACGAACAAAGAGTATTTTTTTAGTTTCCTCAGGAACTGCATCGGGCTATGATAATTTCAAGAGATAAAAAGTAGAATATTTCCTTCCACAGGCTACCTGTATGCCAAATTTCATCAAGATTGGTAGATGTTTTGGAGTGTGAATAGGTAACAAACAAACAAACACATTTTGAAATTTATAATATTAAGTAAAGATTTTTAAATCTTAAATAACATATAGAGCGTCGGTGGCGTAACGGTTAGGGCCGCTACTTCCTGTCCGGGAGGCCGTGGTTCGAATCCTGCCACTTACCAATATTTATTCAAATATCGATTTCATATGTACGTTTATCTGACGCTCTTACGGTGAGGGAAAACATCGTGAGGAAACCTGCACACGCCTGCGAAGAAACTCGAAGCTTATGTGTGAAGTCAATCAACCCGAAATGGTCCCGCATGATCGTCTAAGGCCTGATGACCCTAACTCAGAGCAGGTCGAGCCCCTCGGTTGGGACGTATATGAACTGATAAGATAAAATAACACATATACCTATATTATTAAAAAACTTATTCATATCATTATATCAATCTAGTAATAAAATTTCCTAAAAATATTATTATGGGTCAAATCCTCGAGTCGTATCACCTCCAAAGGAGCCCATGACGCACTTCTCGTTGCTGCGCTGGATGGCAATAGACAACCTTAGCAGCAGGTAGGACCCGAAGCGGGCGTCATATCTCCTATGTCGAAGGCGACGGCCAATCTCCTTAATGAAGGCAAATGCCTCTGAGGGTTCAGCAGTCGGTTGTCTCACAGACCAGTAATTTGCCTCCAAGACCGAGTACTTATTATGCTTCATTCTTGCCGCAAATTGAGCAGCAGTACCGTACGGGTGAGATGTGAGGCAGAAAAAGTGGCGTCCCAAAGCAGGCACGTTCCTCTCTGCCATAGCACCTGTTTAAACCCTCCGGCCTTTTGCCATCAGATCGACTAAAGCCCGGCGTCTGCATCAAAGATGGAATATTCCATCTGGCCGAGACCAGTGCCCTCCGAGTGAGGTCAATAAGGAATTGGTGACGTGGGAATCTTCACAAACAACGACCGCAACTCAGTGAGTGATGGCCAATTGCCTCCACCGAGGACCCGCAAATACTTTGATGAGGTTCACAGATATTGATATTGCAGGCTGAAAGCAACTGCCACCCGCAAATAGTCGCCGTCAGAAGTCTTCTCATATCTGTGCCTCCTGTTAAAAGATGCTAAACACGATTTATGTGTTTTTAATTTTATTACACGATTGGAATCTGAAAAAAAAAAACTTATCTGTTCGTCTATGAAACACATCGCTACGTACCATAGTTCCAGAGTTTAAAGTAGCGTATGCTAAAAAATACATAAAAGAAATCCACTCAAAAGTATGAAATAATATTTTAATGTTTTAATACAACTTAAGCGCGTTTTATTATCCCTGCAGTGCCATCTATTGACATTCTGCTGCTATGTTTATAATGTGTGGTATGTGTAGCTAATTTGTAGAAAAAAATACTCTATTGTTATTAATGTAAGAAACGATAGATTATATCCCACGGGACCTCTTTAGTTTTCCGGGATAAAGAATACCCGACTATACAATGATGATCAAAACACCCCATCCCAATGTAAAGGTTTCATATTGTAACGTTGAGCCATTCTAAAGATAATTTTTTTTGCATTGCTGCAGGAACCCTTATTTTTTTTTGGGATTCGCAATGTCGCAGTTTTAGTTCGCGGTAAGGGTATCAACGTGTAAAATTTGATTGTAATAGGTCAAGCCACATTTGCGTGGTGAGCCATTCTATAAATGAATACTTTTGATTTTCCCACGGGAACTCCTGAATTATCCGGGATCAAAAGTATCCTATATGTTAACCCGAGCTATAAGGAACCACCATACAAAATTTCATCAAAATCGGTCTGGTAGTTTTTGAGTGATGCGCGAACATACAGACAGACAGACAAAAATTCCAAAAGTTGTTGTTTTGGCCTCTGTATCGTTAGTAATGTCCACCACAGTTATTATTTTCCAAATATATTTCATGTACAGACACGGCCCCGTTACAGTTTTATTATATTATAGATAGATAGATAGATATCTAGAAGTACCTTTTCCCTTCGGACGTCTATTTGTAATTTTCCTTTTTATTTCAGTTGTTAATCCCATTTCATCCTATCAGTTACACTTATCAGTTATTTGTTTATAAAAATATGTAGGTAAACTACCTACTTTCATTTAACTGTAAAGTCTTATTGACTCGAAGTTTTCAGACTGAGTTCCGGAAACATAGTCATCAGTAATTATCCTAATTTATACATAAAAATTTGAATGTCAACGCGATAAATCAAAATAATAACACAAGTTGTCTAAATATCACGACGTAAAGTAACAGCTAACGAGGTCATACATTAATTTAACTAACGATACGCCTAACGATGATTACTTTCCACAATAAC
>CAMYPC010000073.1:0-39995 GCA_947284805.1 Coleophora flavipennella | reverse complement strand
TTATGTAGGGTAGGGTAGGGTAGGGTAGGGTAGTGTAGGGTAGGGTAGTGTAGAGTAGGGTAGGGTAGTGTAGTGTAGGGTAGTTTAGTGTAGTGTAGGGTAGTGTAGGGTAGGGTAGTGTAGGGTGTAGGGTAGGGTAGTGTAGGGTAGGGTAGTGTAGTGTAGGGTAGAGTAGTGTAGTTTAGGGTAGGAAAGTATAGGGTCTGGGTAGGGTAATGTAGGGTAGGGTAGTGTAGTGTAGTGTAGGGTAGTGTAGTGTAGTGTAGGGTAGTGTAGTGTAGTGTAGGGTATTGTAGGGTAGTGTAGTGTAGTGTAGGGTAGGGTAGGATAGGGCAGTGTAATGTAATGTAAGGCGGTACGTAGTTTGCCGGGACAGCTAGTATATAGATATAATCGAATAAAAAAATGGTGCATAGCTATATAACTTATTAATAAAAACCGGCCAAGTGCGAGTTGAACTTGAGCACTGACGGTTCCGTACCACCACACCTCTGCACACAAGTACAATAACACCTATAATTTCAAACTAAAGACATCAACGCGACCGAAAAAAATATTTGTTATTTCTCATTTTTTTCATTTGGCCATTTGTTCGATATTATACTTTAGCATTACCAAGTTTCACGCTTGTATGTTTTACCGTTTTAACGACAATAGAAAAACACAGAAAAAGTGAAAAACTCGTTTGTTGTATGGCGACGCCTCTTAGTTTTTACCTTACTACGAAAAAAAGAGTATGTATTTATGGTATTCATCTGTTCCCACTTATTTCCTAAACCACTTAACTGATCTTGACAAATTTGGTATCTTTGGATTTTTGCCATTACTCCGCGTGTTATAAAATATATAAGATATAAAAAAAATCAACATGGCGGATTTAATAGGTGACTAAAAGTACCAAAATTTTTTTTTAAAGATATTTAACTCGTGTTTGGCATCAAAAGAGAGGTCTTGACGAGCACATTCTCTAAAAAATATATACAATACATTTGCAAATATTTTGAATTTCTTCGCAAATGGTCTCACAAGCGATATTATGAGACGGCTCAACGTTCGCGCGCTAAACAAGCGACACGACACGCGGCCGCGGGTAGCGAGGTGGGGTGGCGTTATTCTCTGAGCACAAAAAATTTAGAAATTAAATAAAAGTTAAAAAACTAAAACCCCACTACGGAATAGGATGAAAACAATAGTTTCCCGCCTGAAATCATAGCCTTTAGTTGTCCCTTCATCTGGGGTAATAGCCGTAGTCGCAAGCCATCATTTTTGATTACGATAATGCTTCCGATAATTCAAAATATTTGCAAATGTATTGTATATATTTTTTAGAGAATGTGCTCGTCAAGACCTTTCTTTTGATGCCAAACACGAGTTAAATATCTTTAAAAAAAATTTTGGTACTTTTATTCACCTATTAAATCCGCCATGTTGATTTTTTTTATATCTTATATATTTTATAACACGCGGAGTAATGGCAAAAATCCAAAGATACCAAATTTGTCAAGATCAGTTAAGTGGTTTAGGAAATAAGTGGGAACAGATGAATACCATAAATACATACTCTTTTTTTCGTAGTAAGGTAAAAACTAAGAGGCGTCGCCATACAACAAACGAGTTTTTCACTTTTTCTGTGTTTTTCTATTGTCGTTAAAACGGTAAAACATACAAGCGTGAAACTTGGTAATGCTAAAGTATAATATCGAACAAATGGCCAAATGAAAAAAATGAGAAATAACAAATATTTTTGTCGGTCGCGTTGATGTCTTTAGTTTGAAATTATAGGTGTTATTGTACTTGTGTGCAGAGGTGTGGTGGTACGGAACCGTCAGTGCTCAAGTTCAACTCGCACTTGGCCGGTTTTTATTAATAAGTTATATAGCTATGCACCATTTTTTTATTCGATTATATCTATATACTAGCTGTCCCGGCAAACTACGTACCGCCTTACATTACATTACACTGCCCTATCCTACCCTACCCTACACTACACTACACTACCCTACAATACCCTACACTACACTACCCTACACTACACTACCCTACCCTACACTACCCTAACCTACCCTACATACACTACTCTACACTACACTACCCTACACTACACTACCCAACCCTACCCTACACTACCCTACCCTACATTACCCTACCCAGACCCTATACTTTCCTACCATAAACTACACTACTCTACCCTACACTACACTACCCTACCCTACACTACCCTACCCTACACTACCCTACCCTACACTACCCTACACTACACTAAACTACCCTACACTACCCTACACTACACTACCCTACCCTACTCTACACTACCCTACCCTACACTACCCTACCCTACCCTACCCTACCCTACATAAGAACCTTCTCCTGACAATAAAGAACTCGACTCGGCTGGACCGATTTGGCTAATTTTGGTATTGAATTATTTGTGAAAGTCCAGAGAAGGTTTAAAAGGTGAATAAATATGAAATAAAAAATAAAAAATTTTGGTTGACTTCACACACAACCTTCGAGTTTTTATACATACATTAAGTATATTTTTTTGCTGTTCGTTTGTCTCGCTAAAACTCGAAGGTGAATAAATATAAAAACGCTCGGATTTAAATTAAAAAAAAATTTGGTTGACTTTACACACAACCTTCGAGTTTTTATACATACACTTCAGTATATTTTTTTGCTGTTCGTTAGTCTCGCTAAAACTCGAGAACGGCTGGACCGATTTGGCTAATTTTGGTATTGAATTATTTGTGGAAGTCCAGAGAAGGTTTAAAAGGTGAATAAATATGAAAATGCTCGGAATTAAATAAAAAAAAATCCAAAAATAAAAATCATTTAAAAAATAATTGGTTTTAGGGTAGGGTAGTGTAGTGTAGGTGTAGGGTAGTGTAGGGTAGGGTAGGGTTGGGTAGTGTAGTGTAGGGTTGGGTAGGGTAGTGTAGGGTAGTGTACGGTAGGGTAGTGTAGAGTAGTGTATGTAGGGTAGGTTAGGGTAGTGTAGTGTTGGGTAGGGTAGTGTAGGGTAGGGTAGTGTATTGTAGGGTATTGAAGTATTGGGTAGGGTAGTGTAGAGATGGGTAGTGTAGTGTAGGGTAGTGTACGGTAGGGTAAGTTAGGGTAGTGTAGTGTAGGGTAGGGTAGTGTAGAGATTGGTAGTGTAGTGTAGAGTAGGGTAGTGTAGGGTAGGGTAGTGTAAGGTAGTGTAGGGTAGGGTAGTGTACGGTAGGGTAGGGTAATGTAGTGTAAGCTAGGGCAGTGTAGTGTAGTGTAGGGTGGAACGAAGTTCGCCGGGACAGCTAGTTTAAGTACATCACTGTAAATTGTGTCATTTTTAAAAATATAAAAATCATTGACGTCAATACTTACTTAAATACATTTACTTTATTATTTTACGCTTATTCAAATATTTCCCTGGTTTAATATCTTAACTTATAATGCGGCTTAGGATTAAGGATTCCGTACCACCACACGTCTCCAGAGTCTCCACAGAACCACACCCCGGACACTTCTTACTAACGAGCTAGAAATGATATATATACAAACAACTGAGGTATCTATAGACATGATTGCAATTTGGGATGATTACCGGCGGCACTGGTCACGAAAAATATTTAATCGAATTTTCAATGTATTTTCTAAAGGTGAGGTAACGTATTTTTTTTATTTTGTTATATTTTTTTATATACGTATAATTAAAGATTGGGAATATAAATAGCATTGCTTTACGCACGAAGCGTTTTGCATCTTCGTTCATCATGCGAACGGCCAAGGAGAGGAATTCCCTTCCGGCGTCTATATTCCCCGATTCGTATAATTTAGGATTTTTTAAGACGAGAGTGAATAGGCACTATTTGAGCTTGCGTGTCACATCCTCGACTGCATTGGCACTTACCATCAGGTGAGGTGCAGCCAAACGCACTCAATTTTTTTAATAAAAATACTGTTTAGGACTATGGCAATGATACCTAATTATTCACATTACAAACAAAGACATCAACGCGAGCGACAGAAAAATGATTTCTTTTATTAATTTAGCAGTATCGAATCTAAACTTTGCAAACTTTTTAACTGCCTCAGTAGCGTAATGGTTAAGTCCATTGGCTTCACATCAAGAGGTCGCGGGTTCGATTCCTGGCGAAGTCTAACTTTGTAAGACTCGGTTTGGTTGATGGAAGGGCATTTCCTAAGCAGGCGGGCTACCACCATCTTATGTAAGTCTTGCCGCCAAACATCAATATTAACAGCATTGATATGTTCCGTCTTGAAGATAAGAGAGCTACTTCCCAATTGTATTAGGGAATCTTGGTAAGCCCGCTTCCATCTTCAGCGTCATGTTACTTACTATTAGGTGAGATGATGCGAAGAGCTTACTAATTGTGGATTTGAAAACACAACATCACACTTTTACCTTTTTACTTTTATTCTTTCACTGTTTAAGCCGTCAGGTTATGAAATTCTCTTCCTCACGAAATCCGTGATTGCGTGAGCATCTTTTCGTTTAAAAAGAAACTCAAGGAGCACTAGCTCTCTCTCTCTTTAAGAAGGTTGATAAGCCGTGTATGTTTATAGTGTATTGTATGTAATACATATTATTCTATATTATACTAGCTGTCCCGGCGAACGACGTACCGCCTTCCATTACATTACACTGCCCTCCCCTTCCCTACCCTACACTACACTACACTACCCTACCCTACCCTACACTACACTACCCTACCCTACACTACCCTAACCTACACTACCCTACCCTACATACATTACACTACACTACCCTACCCTACACTACCCTACACTACACTACCCTACACTACACTACCCTACACTACACTACCCTACCCTACACTACCCTACCCTACACTACCCTACACTACACTACACTACATTACCCTACCCTACACTACCCTACCCTACACTACCCTACCCTACACTACCCTACATACACTACACTACACTACCCTACACTACACTACCCAACCCTGCCCTACCCTACCCTACACTACCCTACCCTAAAAAAAATGAAAAAAATAATAGATGTTGGCCGATTCTCAGACCTACTCAATATGCTCACAAAATTTCATGAGAATCGGTCAAACCGTTTCGGAGGAGTACGGGAACGAACATTGTGACACGAGAATTTTATATATAAGATTTATATTATATAAGTAGCCCTGTATATGTTTTCAATAAATCTACGCTAATATTATAAAGAGGAAAGATTTGTATTTTTGTGTGTGTGTATGTTTGTAATGAATAAACTCAAAAACTACTGAGCCGATTTCAAAGAATTTTTCACCATTAGAGAGCTACATTATCGCTAAGTAACATAGGCTATATTTATTACTAGCAAAAATAAGGGATCCTTGCTAAAACTTCAGTAATGTGAACCAAGGTGTAAAAAAGTTTGCTTAAAAATTTCTTTCATCGCATACGCTACGGAAACTATTAATGATAGAACAAAAAAATGTTCTACAATATTAGAGAACATATCAATACCTACAAAAAACTTTGTGGTTTTATGTGTCTTACTATTTTAGTTATTTCACTATAACCACTTTTTACATTTTAAAAGTTAATAAAAAAATCGAAAATCAGACAATGATAACCATACCTTCGTATTAACCCTTATCCAAATAAATCATTTCATAATCAAAAATGTTTCGATGCCTATAAATAACCTTTTGAATTACTTAAATCGGACATTCCATTCAGAAGATATTACGAATTTAGGAAAATAAACACCGCCGCCGCGCAATGACCAGTGTGGCCCCAAGCAATGCAGACTATTATTGCAGACGTAGCGTAGTCATCATATTATAATGAGGAAAGATTTTTTTGTTCGTTTGTTTGCATTGAACAGGCTCCGAAACTACTGGACCGATTTGAAAATTATTTTACTGTTAAGCTACACTATACGCGGTTGCTATAGGCTATATTATATTTTCAAATAGGGATCCTTTGTAAAACTCTAATAATATAACCCAAGGTGTAAAAAAATACCTAAAAAATCCTGCATTATCAACAAAAAGTAGTGTAGTGTAGTGTGAAGTGTGTAGTATGTAGTGTGAAGGGGGGTAGGGTGTAGGGTGAAGGGTGTAGTGTATTGAAGTGTAGTGTAGAATAGTGCAGTGTAGTGCAGGGTAATGCAGGGTAGTGCAGGGTAGTGCAGTGCAGTGTAGTGCAGTGCAGTGTAGTTTAGTGTAGTGTAGTGTAGTATAAGGCGGTACGAAGTTCGCCGGGACAGCTAGTTATTTATAAAATTATGAATTTTACACTACTGTATTCTTATATTAAATACTATACTTAATAGCTTCTTTCTTTGTGTATACCTGTCTGACTAACTTTTTCCCGGGTTTGCTGGAAGAAATTTCTTATTAGAAATAAGTAATACCCTATGTATGACTTTCTTTTAGGTCTGTATGCTATAGTATATGTACACAATAAACTGTTAAATAAAATAAAATAAATTAATTAAAAAATATATTATCTGCCCCTAAATTTATTACCTGTACACGCAATGTAAGTATTTATCCAGTCTGCTTGTTTCATTCTTAATGACAAAGCTATAAAAGATGCGGATGAAAATATGTTTTTCATCTCTCCTGTTCGGAAAGTTTAATTTTCATGAGTAGATAGCCGGGTGGAACATTGCTTTTCCATCCCTAGGGTAGAAAGTATTTTCATCCCTAGGGTGGAAAGTATTGTCATCCCTAGGGTGGAAAGTAATTTTGTTTATTGCCAGCCACGGAGTCGAACTAAGAGGTTTTCATATATCTAAACTCAGCTATACATTAAGCGACGTGTTTATAACGATCTACAGATTGATAATAAATCATTTTATAGTTGGTCTATTTTTTTCACAATTACAGAAGATTAAAATTTAAAATCATTCCTCTATTCTGCTGCGCGCCATAATGCCATGATAACATGACACTTTTTTTTCAATTTTCGGCATGGCCACCTAGATGCACGTCGTGACCAACTCGATTAGTGTCAATCTAGTCGGCCGTGGCAAGCGGCCATTGCGAAAAGGTTGGAGGCTGGGTTATAGGTAAACTTAATTTATTGATATCTAATTAATATTTTATATAATATTAATAATACATTTCCTCACAGTCGAAATGAAAAGTAGAGTGTTTAACTCGGGTGAAATGACCCATTCCACCCTCGAGCAATTGGCGCTCTCACTTCGTTCGAGCGCCAGAAATATCTCGAGTGAAATGGGTCACTTTCTTCCCTTGATTAACAATCTATATTACACACGATTTAAATTAATCTTATGAGTAAGACAGAAAAGTTTTGGTGTTTTTCATTGAATCAAGATGAGATATTATATTTATTTCACTTTATTTAAAGTGAATATTTCGACTTTATGTAAAGCATCCTTATTCAATGCCCTCGAATCCTTATCGTGCCAAATAAAAGACGATGGTACAAGTTTATCTACATTTGATATTGAAGATATTTTTAGCACCTTACATTCTCTAGGGGGTGCGCATAAAGATCTAACAAAATCTCTTAGCACTATAGATAAAGCAATAGAAGATTGCTTCTTAAAATGCTCACAGAACGACGAGGACAAGAACTTGAACATTACAGATATAAACGGATATAAACCAGAGGTACATGAAGCTACTACAGACGATGGGTATGTGTTGACTATACATAGAATTGTGGGTGATGGACCAGTGGTGTTTTTGATGCATGGACTTTTTAACAGCGCCGACGATTATGTAACACCGGGAAAAGATAGCTTGCCATTTCTACTCGCTTCCGAAGGCTACGATGTCTGGTTAGGGAATGCTAGAGGAAACAAGCATTCAAGAAAACACGAGACCTTAACTCCTGAATGTGCGGACTTCTGGGAGTTTAGTTTCCATGAAATTGGGATGTACGACTTGCCTGCTATGATTGATTATGCATTGGTCGCGAGTGGAAAAACAAATTTAACTTATGTGGGATTCTCACAAGGAACTACAAATCTGTTGGTGCTGTGCGCAGAGTTGCCAGAATACAATGAGAAGATTAATCTTGCAGTGTTGCTAGCTCCTGTATGTTTTATGTCTGACTTGAAAAGTCCTATTTTTAGAATTGCAGCTTTGGGGACCAATTATTTAGATAAAATTGGCACGTTATTAGGACTGAACGAAATAGTACCCGATAATTTATTGACAAATACATTCTTCAGATTTTTCTGTGGAGATAATCCTTTGAGTAAATCAGTTTGCGGTAGTGTAATACCGTTATTCAGTGGTTTTGATACGGGATTGTTGAACGTCGAACGACTGCCTGCTATTTTAGCGCATCTTCCAGGTGGGGCTAGCATTAAACAGATAGCACATTATGGCCAGGAGGTCTTATCGAGGAAATTCTGTAAGTACGATTATGAGAAGAACAAAAATAAAGACATCTACGGCTCCGAAGAACCTCCGGAATATCCTCTTGATGAGATAACAGTACCGATAGCTTTAATCTACGGTGGAAATGACTGGCTTGCAAATGTTAGCAACGTTCACCAACTAAGTGACATTCTGCCTAATGTGGTCCATACAAAGTTCATAAAGTTATATAGTCACCTGGACCAGGTATGGGCCAAAAATTCAAATAAAGAAGTTTTTAGGCCGCTATTGAAATTGATTAAAAAATATAAATGTTAACGGTATATATTAATTACTTCGTTATGTGAATTAATTCACAACGTCTTAAATTGTTGAATTTTTATTTATTAGCTTGCTTTTTTCCCGCTGCTTCGCCCGCGTGGATATCGTTTTAATGATTGTGTACCTAAAGTGTAGACAAGTTTTTAAAACTAATAATTGTAATTAACTTATTAATTATCCTGTTTATTTACTGACTATATAAAAATTTTATTTATATTCTTTGGATTTCTTTTTTAATGTCCTATACTTTATTAGTTAAGAGTTTAACTGTATATTTAACGTTTATCTTTAATGTGTAAAATGTAAATATTTTTAACGTGAATTAAAACTTATTATTAATAAATGAGTTGCGAGTAATGAGTTATGGTTTTTGTTTTAGGACCCCTCGATTTTCCAAGGACAAATTTATATTTCCGTTTACTTATTATTATTATTATTATAACAGCTCATATACGTCCCCACCGAGGGGCTCGAGCCTACCCTGAATCAGGGCGATTAGGCCTTAGTCGACCACGCGGGCCAGTGCGGATTGGTCGACTTCACACACAACCTTCGAGTTTCTTCGCAGGCGTGTGCAGGTTTCCTCACGATGTTTCGTTTACTTAATCGGGTGTAATCATATTAAATACACCTAATCTAACTTTCAGTTTCACAGTAATGTTTTCCAGAGATATAATTTTTTTCCATTCCTGCTGAAACCTCTCGATTATCCGGGATCAAAAATATGACGTCACCTAAAGATAAAGTACCACATTCGACATATTTGGATATAACAGTGAAGGTTATCTTACTATATTAAATATATATCTGAGAAGCAATTTATTTGCTTCCCTCTGAGAATCCCTCGATTATCCGGGATAAAAAAAGAATGTTGACTCATGATATAAGAGCATCATGCGAAATACACCAAAGCGTGATAAAGCAGGGAAGCCGATGAATGCGGGCAGCGCAGGACCGTTCGTCGTGGAAATCCTTGGGGGAGGCCTTCGTCCAGCAGTGGACGATTTTCGGCTGATTTGATGATGATGATGATGATCCACGCAGGCGAAACCGCGGGCAAAAGCTAGTGTTATATAAAAAAATTGCTTTATCTGTATCGTAGCTTCTCGGAACGCCTCTTCTTACCAGGGGTGGGTGTTAATAACTAAAGTTGCAATTATGTAACACTGTATGTAAATAATTAAAAAAGTATTTGGTTTTAAATAAATATTTATTAATTTATTTTATTGATACAACGCCGAATAAAATAATTAAATAAAGGGAAATCCAAAAACTTTTTGCTCCTTAAAATAACCTTAAAATTCAATTTTAAATAATTATAGAACAATAATTACTAAAAACACATAGGTATTTTTAGGAAATTAGTACTAATAATACGCTTGTACTTGATAAAACACACAAACAATAAAATCGATTAAATTTTAAATTAGTATGTCGATCTTTCACATCTCGTTCAAAATGTTGGAAAAGTGAGATCCACAATCGACTACCCGCACTAATCTTCTGACTGACTCATGATCTGACTTTTCATATTTCCTTCTCTCAAATAAAGGAAAGACAAGAATAGACATCAGAAATGTATTATTTTCCCTTCTTCGAAACATTTCCAGGTTCAAAGTCTTCGTGGTCTCATTTTACTATTTCCAAGGTGACAACTTCATTAATCCAATCCAAGTGCTCCTTAACATTGGTGTAGATTCCAGGATAACCTTCCGAACCACATTTCTTGGCCCCTAAGCTAGTCACTCCCCACAACTCTGCTTGATCCTTATGCAGTACTAAAGGACCTCCAGAATCACCATGGCAAGTGTCGACCCCTTCTTCGCCACCAGCACATATTATATCATTTGGCAAGTTATGTTTGTAAGCTTCTCTGCAATCTGCTTCCCTCCAAGATGGTAATGGAATGATTTTCTTGACGTTGCTGTAGGTATGCTTGGAGTATACTTCGCCCCAGCCTGCTGCGACGAAGTAAACTTGATCCTCTATTTGGCCTGATGGTAGACAGATAGGACGGATGAAATCTGTGTGAAAAGAAAAGAAATGTTCAGTTTTGTTAAGTTTTCTTTTATAAACCCTTGACAACATCTCACCTGGTGGTAAGTAACGATGTTGCCGAAGATGGAAGCGGACTTACCAAGATTCCCCACCGCAATGGAGAAGTGGATATCATATATATCTATATATATATCTTATCTTCATGTCCCAACACTACAATGATATCAATATTGATATTTGGCGGCAAGACTTAGATAAGATGGTGGTAGCTATCCAGGCGGGCTTAGAAAATGCCCTACCACCAACCAAACAGGGAATCGAACCCGCGACCTTCTGTGTAAAGCCAGTGAACTTTGCCTCTGAGCTACGGAGGGGTTTAAAGGTGGTAGACATCGTAAGGAATACGTTATTAGGTAAGTTGAACTTGCGTAGTCGCGTTAATCATGCAGATTAACTGATCGTTTAGTACAATTAACCAGAAGGGTTTGATGGGTTTAGTGGCATTTATATCGACCGTTTGCGTGCTTCGTAAGGCACGTTAAGCCGTCGGTGCCGGTTGCTGTTATTAGATGGCAGTCGTTAAGCCGTGTCAGAGGCCATATGAGCGGCTTGAAAACTTCTGACAGTGGGTGACTAGCACTACAGCCACCACTAATCCGGACTTGGCCCTCTGTGTGGAGTATGGTCTAACCTTCACGAGTTTGTGGAACGACCCGTGGCCCAGTAGTGGGGACGTTATAGGTAGTTAAATTTTAATAAATATTTAAAATTAAATATTAAATATATTTTTTTAATATTTAAATTATTAATTTTTATTGCAAGAACAACAAACTTATACCTAATGCACAGTAAGTATCCCTGGTCCCCACACTAGGATTCCCTGTGTTGTATGTAACCAGTCTATTCCCTAATTTAAGATATACAAAGTAAGTTACAATGCTTTTAATCTTATCTATAAAACAATAATAAAAAGTTAACGGATAGCATTAGTTTTTTAGTTTTAACATAATTTATGAATGTAACGATAAAAGTAGCAACAAGAGGAATTACATTCTCTCTGACAAAATAAAACACCTGCAAAATTAAAAAAAAATCTTGTGATGATGACGTAAATGGAATTTCATAAATTTGAACGTAAGTATGAACATAAATTCAATGACGTAAGAGGAATAAATCGTAACAAATGCGATAAAATGAAATGTAACAATAAGGTTGTGGTTTTCCACGGGGCTTTACACAATTGAAGATTAATCTAAACGGATGTAAGCTTTGGGTATTCCATAAATTAATTAGACTATACGACGTAAATTGCATAATTTAATGCGGTTTTGCGGTTGCAAAGCGATACCTACGACAGTTGTCAAGTCAAGGCTTGTATACCTTAACTTGACTTGACTCAGTTGTTAAATAAATAGATTAATTTTTTAGATGGGTCTCTACTCTGGGTGTTCTAGATTAACAAGTTTTATTACGGAAGTTTAGCTACGGCTAAACTTTCAGAAGTACCTACATGTTTTGAAGTGGATACTTCTTTGTTCGATGTCTCCAGTTCTGAATTTTTTACGTCACATGAAGAACAATTGTTAAACGAACGCCGCAGGAGAATTAAATTTCTTATTAGAGATTGTAACTATTATAAACCGAATTGAAGAAGGAGGAGGATCCCGCATTCGATTGTATTTTATGTGAAATTCAGTAATGTTTACGGCTCGTATCTGACGTATTAACATGGAAAAAGTTGTGATATAATTATATCCCGATAATTATCTTACTTATCAAACTATCTTCATGAGGGCTCCGTCAACTCGGTTTTTTAAAATATCCTTTTGCCGTCAAAAAGTAATCATATGTAACATAAAAACTGTTTACCGGTACGTAACACTATGCCTAGGGATAAAATTGAATGACGATTTTTTATCTTACTGTGACGTAGCGATAATCATATATGTGGTTTGCTAATACCGGTTAAAAGAAATAGGCACAGATTTTTTTTTCTAATGTTATCTTAACAAAAACACACAAGGTTATAAAACCGTTATCTCTGAATACTTGTTCATACTTGTAATTTTGGTTAAATCATAAACCGCAACGAAATATGACTGAATTTCCCCGACCTCAATAATTCGCTAATTGTTCCGTTGTGTATATAAACTCTACTCTCGATTTTAATAAGTAACTATGGAAATACTAACTTACTATGCCTGACTTCGCCCGCGAAGCCTGTCGTTTTTATTATGACTATCTTTTACAACTGTGCGCGTGGAGGAGGCGTGGAGCACTTTTTTCCAACTCCATTGGAAAATTTGCACTTCCTTGAGATAAAAAGTGTTGTTACTTTTTTTTTCTCAATTGGTAAGCCTCTGACAACATCTCACCTGGTGGTAAGTGACGATGGTGCCGAACATGGGAAGCGGGCTTACCAAGATTCCTCAACGCAATGGGGAACTGACTATCTTATCTTCATGCCGGAACATACCAAAGATATCAACATTGATATTTGGCGGCAAGACTTAGATAAGATGGTGGTAGCTAGCCAGGCAGGCTATGAAAAAGCCCTACCACCAATCAAACCGAGTCTTACAATTGACCCCGCCGGGAATCGAACCCACGACCTCCTGTGTCAAGCCACTGAACTTTGCCTCTGAGCTACGGAGGCGGTCAAAACACATTCTCCACATTTTAAATAAGCTCTATGCTAAAATTCACAGTGGCAACCGCGCACCGTAAAACGTAACGTAGACCATTACACGGAGGTGTTGTAAATAAAGCGGTTCTTTCTCCAGAGAGGTCATCTCCCCGAAATAGTAATTACCTGTGTAAGGCGATTCTTTCTCCAGCTCCAAAATGGCGATGTCTCCACCGGATCCGTCGTAGTAAGGCGATGGATGGATGTTAACAACGTCGATGGTGATTACTTCTGCGCACACGCCGTTAACGCAGTCACGTTGTGACGTCCAGTCGTACTCGCCTAGACGTACTCTTAGTCTGGAAAAGATGAAAATATTCTCAATTTTACTAACATTTTAAATATCAAAAGTCAAATTTAATGAAGCTTGCTTTTTGCCACTTAAATATTGTGGTTTTACGACCGATAATGTCATTGTTTTAATACCATGTTGGTATTACGCAACATGGTATTAAAACAATGACTCAAATCAGGTGAAAGTCGTCCTCTGATGAACAAAGAATTCGATAGATAGGTTTTGACCAAGAATTTCTACAAGGATCGGTCATGCGCTTCTTGCATTCAGTGACTTCGACCTTTACTACGTAAAGGGAGGCCTTTCAACGCTTGGTCGCCACTCCAGAACTTGACCTACCTCCCCCAAAGGAACTTCTCTTCTATTGACGCAACTGAACAAGTTTTGTGAATAAAATAATGTGAGACCAAAAAAAATTTCAGGGCTTTTTAATAAATGAATGACTGATTTATTTATTGTATTGCTTAAGTACACAAAACAAAATATAAAAAGAGAAGAGAACATAACCAAAAAAAACCATACTAAATATTTTTTACCTACTATTTTTTATTTTATTTTTTATTTCTCGATCGGCTGATGAGCCAAAATTGTGTGGGAGGTCAACATTTTTTTTACGTAAGTAGAGCACAATTTAGCTAGTGTATGAGACTTTTACCCAGCTGCCCAAGAAAGAAGGCAGTAATGTTGTTCGGGCGTTTGTATTTATACCTGTTTGAAACGGCTTGATGGATTTCGGAGTGCGAGGTGTCGATAGATATTCACCTTAATCCCGTGATTGACATATATGATACATATTTACCCGACAGCACAAAAAAGTAGGGTTAAGTTTGTAGGCAGTTCGTTTTTTTACCCAGTTACCATTTGTTTTGTTATCATTCTCCTGACTTGGAAAAAAAAATAAAAAAATTTGGGCGTTTTAACGTTCAATAGGGGAATCTGGCTAAAGTTGGTTAGGTAACCAAAACTTACCTTGTATATGCAAATGTTAACACGCAATGGGCAGCAGTCACCACGTGCCTACCCCCTATCAGGGTACCGGCGCACCTGATAGAGGTTAGGTCATCTCCATTGTAGTACTCCACGAATACCAGCCAAGGATTGTGATGGATGAGGTTGGAGCTGGCTTCCACGCCGCAAGGATTGTCTGGAGCATAATTAGTTTATGAAAACAACGCAGGTACTACAGTCCATATAAATATAGGTCGTTAAATAAAATATACTCTACTCTTGAAACTAAAAAAAATTTGTTCCACGACTTTCCTAAAATTGCAAAAAAATTACTTCCTATACAAATCGATGAGCAGATTTAGCAAATTTGTATGGTAAGTTCTAAATTTATTTCGGTTTTCAGCAAAGTGTTTGAGCAAAGATTGTTCGTTATCACAACCACGGATTGCAACCCACAAACGTACCCACTGCTGGGGCACGAGTCTCTTTCCAAACTCGGAAAGGGTAGAACATACTCCACTCCACACACAGAGTTGTTGAACTTAGAGTATATTATAAAAGAAAGATTGGTGTAGGACCCGTTAACTGGGATTCTACTCGTCATTCTGAACAACTTTCCGCAAGGAACCCATAGACAATAATAAAAAAAATTCGTAGCTCCATAAAACTATGTACAAAATTCTACTATCATCTGATCGATATTAATACGTACACTTAGCTTATTATGTTACTTACTGTTATTTATTCCTGGTTCGCAATAAAAAATCATATATATATAAACTCAAAACAAAAAATAAACATATTGAACTTACCATTTTTGAAAAAGGACTTCATGTTGTAAAGTGATCTTATAGGTACGGCTGTACGCACAAATCGCACACACGCAACGAAAACAAACACCCACGCACACAACTGCATTGCAGTAAATTTTTTGCCAAAAAAGTTTTAAAAAACAAAACTTTCTAAAGATTAGTTTTTGTTAAAACCCAAAACTATCTAAAAACAATTCTTAAAACACAAGATAAAATGTAACTTGCAATATTTGAAATTATATTTTTAAATAACACACGTTTGCGCAATAAATTTCGTTTTCAATAAAAAATCATGTACTACAGAAACAAAAATAGCGGGACAAGAAATTTTAGGTCCTTTCTACTGCGTGTAGCGTATAAAAATGTATGTAAAATCCATATTGCTTACTGTAATATAGGATTTCCAATACACGCACACATAAAATACCAATTATGATGCAATTTTCCCGTTTAAATCATTTAATTATTTTACTACATTTAGTTAAGATCTACGTCATGAATTAAATAACTAAGTAGCTACAAATTTATGAATGAGTGGATTATTTTGTGTAGCAACAATATCTTCGTTTTGACGTCAGTGTTATGGGTCATGCCGGCATTGATGAGTAGTACGTAGGTTGTGTTAACTGAGCATTTAGAAATCAAACTCTATAATGTCGTTTTTGAATACCTGAACACATTTTATTGTCGTTTTGGAATACCTGAACACATTTTAATATCGTTCTTGAATACCTAAACACATTTTACTGTCGTTTTTAAATTCCTAATCACATTTTAATGTCGTTTTTAAATACCTGAACACATTTTAATGTCGTTTTTAAATACCTGAACACATTTTAATGTCGGCTTTTACTTCTGAAACTGAAAAACTTTATCCGACGTACCTTTGCCACACCCTGGACACTTCATACAACGAACCAGAACTGACATTTCAAAAAAGGAATGACGGAACAAACAAAATGGCGGTGAAATCCTATACATTCGACAACCAAACTGTAACCAATCTGTATCAATCTGGGAGACGAGGGGCTCTTTTTTCGCAATCTAGAGAGCGGTAGGGAGTGTCCATACCATACTCGTACTAAATATATACTTTGCCTATGTTCGATTTGAAAAAAACCGGCCAAGTGTGTGTCGGACTCGCGCGCCCAGGGCTCCGTAACAACACACCTTTCCACCCAAGTATAACAATGATGCATTGTATTCAATACTAGCAAAAAGAAATCAACGCGAGCGAATTTTTTTTTAATATTTAATTCCGACTCCTTAGTGCGAATACTTGGTCGGTTTTAAGCAAAAATAAAAAACCTTTTAAAAAAGTGTATCTTGTTTGTTTTTTTGTTTGTTTGTGAACAAACGAAATTGTACAACTAAATATACAATTAGTGTAGACCGAGGCGAGTAGACGAGGTAAAATAAGAAATTCGTTAATATTTCAAAACGCGTGAAACGGAATGCTAGCGAGTGGCGTGTTATGTGACCACACCAAGTGTCTATTATCGCTACCTATCTTATTTCTTCACAAAAACCAAAATCCCATAAAAACCACGTTTCTCGTATGATTGACCCTTAATTTTTCATTTTTATTAATATTCATTAATTTTTTGTAAATAATAATAACACATATTCTGTGAAAATTTCAGCCAGCTACACTACCACGGTTCCAAAGATACATCCTTTTAAAGGTAGCACTGACGGACAGAAAGATGGACAGCGTAGGCTTAGCAAATAAAGCGTCGGTGGCTCAACCTTCTAACCAAAAGGTACCGGGTTCAAATCTGAACGGCCAATGTATCAATGAGTTTTTCAAAAACTTACGTACATAATATACTTACCGATTGCTTTAACGGTGAAGGAAAACATCGTGAGGAAACCTGCACACGCCTGCGAAGAGACTCGAAGATTGTGTGTGAAGTCGACCAACCCGCATTGGGCCCGCGTGGTCGACTAAGGCCTGATCGCCCTAATTCAAGGTAAGCTCGAGCCCCTCGGTGGGGACGTATATGAGCTGATATGATGATATTAGCATTATTGTGGTCAAATAAGGTATCAATCGCATAAAAAAAGTATTATTACTGTCAATAAAGTTGCCAATCGCATTACAGAAGCATTACACTAGCAATATTATTGATAATGAAAATATTAATTGCATTACAAAAGCACTATACTAGCTTTAGAATGTAGAAAAAGAATGATTGGAGCTATATAAGTGTTCACAGTAAGAACTTAAATAAACCCTACATCATTGCAAAAACATCTCTAATACCACGGTATAAATGTTCTAATGCAATAAATCTGTAATATAACCACTTTCTCTCGCAATATAAATGGACGAAGATGTCAAACTGATCTGTTCGACACATATTGTTTGTTTGAATCAAAAGTGAATAAGCTGTTATGATAAATTTGCCAACTTTGTAAGAGAAGTCCACGTTTTTACCCGGCTGCACCAGAAAGAGGGTTATGTATTTCGTGCATATGTATGTATGTATATTTCTTTCGCACGCTCTGTAGCCTAAACGGCTTGATGGATTTTGGGGTGCGAGGTCTCGCTAGATCCGTCTTGATCCCATGAGATGCTATGAGTGACATAAAATACACCACTTCCCGACTAGAAAAAAGGGGGTTAAGTTTTTATGCGGTTTTTAATTGGGTCGTTCCTCGTGCTCTACCTGAGTTTTCCACATGGGTGAAGCATGAGGAATTGTAAGTCTGGGTACTCCAACTGATACGTGCTCCACCTTTTTTTTTATTAAACATTAGAGTGCGTTTGGCTGCTCCTCACCTGATGGTAAGTGCTGATGCAGCCGAGGATATAACACGCAAGCTCAAATAGTGCCTACTCACTTTCGACTTAAAAGATTCCTAAATTATACGAATCGGGGAATACAGACGCCGGCAGGGAATTCCACTCCTTGGCCGTTCGCTTCGTGCGTAAAGGTGGAGTATTAACGAAAAAGGGTGGAATGGCCCTCCGCGCCTGGCCGTCCGAAGATGAAATGGAGAGATGGGGGGGGGGGAATGAGGTCGTCGTGAAGCTCCAGGGCACACTCTCTGAAATGAATCCTGTAGAACACTGATAGACATGCGACTTTGGGGCGATGCTCGAGGCTTTGGAGCCTGTTTGATACAATTTCCGCGTCGCCGATAAGTCTCCTAGCGCGTCGGTCGATAGAATCCAAGGCATCTAGCTGGTAACGAGCCAATCCGTCCCATAAGTGAGAGCAGTACTCCATACATGACTGAACTTGAGCTTGGTATAATATTAGAACTGCTCTGGTGTGAAGTAAAGTCTCACGTTCGAGAGGATACCAAGCTTTGAGGCAGTCGTTTTCGTTGAGTACTCCACCTGGGTGGAGCTTGTGGAATTGTATATCCTCGTGCACCAACTGATACACTCATTATCTTTTGTCATAAGTTCAAAACATATACCCTTAGTCCCTTAACTCTACCACAATTATTCATCGACAATTAATTCGTGAAGTTATCCAGGACCCTATTAGTAAGCATACGCCGCCCTCCGTCTGTCTGTCCGACTATTCATCATCATCATATCAGCCGAAGGACGTCCACTGCTGGACATAGGCCTCCCCCAAGGATTTACAGGACGACCGGTTCTGCGCTGCCCGCATCCAGCGGCTTCCCGCGACCTTCACCAGGTCATCGGTCCAACGAGTGGGAGGCCTGCCTACACTACGTTTTACGGTGCGTGGTCGCCACTCGATAACTTTACTGCCCAGACGGGCATCTGTTCTACGAGCAATGTGCCACGCCCACTGCCACTTAAGTTTATTAATTCTGAAAGCTATGTCGAATACTTTGGTTCTCCTACGGATCTCCTCGTTTCTGATTATTAAAGAGCTGTAACTTTTGAGCCGTAATAGATAGCCGGCTGAAGAGTTCGCAGAATAATATTCTTAAGATATGCGCGGAAACAGTGCAGTTATGCGGGGACAGAGCAATCACAGCGTAAACTCGCGAGAGTGGTAGTTTCGTCTCACTCGCACATAGTTCATTCCTACGTAGACGCGCGAATCTTAAAATTCGATACTTTACAACAAAATGGAAGGTAACATCCGATTATTTACATTTCGAAATGAGCAGAATAGTTAGATAGTAAATACTGTTTTTTTTTAATTTTACGTTAAAATGTATCTTAAAATATGACGTTTAAAGGAAAAACATTTTTTTTCTTGTTTGTCAGATTCGATAGTGTACGTAGGGACCATCGATATGTGTTATAATGGGGGATTTTCTAACATACATTAGAAAAATAATAAAAGGGTATGGGAAACTCCCATACAAGTAACATTTTTTGTTTTTCCTATTTCGTCAAAAACTTTAATACGTAAGTACAAGCGTAAAACTATGTATGATTATAGTGCTAATCCTAAAGTAAAAAAACAATTAATAAAAGCTGATCAAGTGCAGTCGTCCTTATTATTCAATTGTTTTTTTTTATACATTTTTTTTTCTGTCGCTCTCGTTGATGTCTTTTGTTTCAAATGAATAGTTATCATTGTTCTACACATGTGAAGAGATGTAGTGGTACGAAACCCTCGGTACGCAAGACCGACTCGCACTTGACCTGTATTTTATTGCGAATCGAGTAAGATGAGAAAGTTGTTGTTTATTTTTTTTACTTATTTCAGAAGGACATTCCTATTAAAAATCCTTTTTCATTCTTGAAGTATTCGATTTTATTCAGTAATACGACGTACTAGTTTTACTGCAAATTCTATGTAATAAAACCGGCCAAGCTCGAGTTGACTCGCGGACTGAGGGTTCCGTACCAAAACATCTTCATAAATCAACTATAGGTACACAAGATACTACCAGATACTTCTAGATGTCGCTAGTTTCTTCACTTTTCCAAAAAAAAACACGTTTCTTGTATGGGAGGCATCGCCCTAATTTAATTTTTTTAGAACTGCACTGTGAAAATTTAAACTGTCTACCTATTACGGTTCATAAAATACAGCCCGCTGACATAGGTACACATGGATAGCGGAGTCTTAGTAATAGGGTCCTGTTGGCACCCTCTGGGTGTACGGAAGCCTTTTAAAAAGTACGATAAGTGTATTTAATCTTGTATATATTTAAATAGATTTTATTTAAATACTACTGGATAGATATCCATATTTTTTCTAGTTTTACTTATTAGATACTCACTAGGTCATTATCTAAAATAAACCCGTGCGGCTCGCGCACCGCTCACCCTGGATATCTACGGGGGCGAAGCCGCAGGCAACAGCTAGAACATAAAGTTAGGTACCTACAGGTAACAAAATGTCAAACACAGGATGACATAATAATCATTTATTTTAAGCAACCTTTCCTTATTTCTAATACAATTTAAATGACAAACATTTTCGGAAGATACCTATTGTAATTCTTAACACGAGTTATTCAGATATACAGAGTGTTAGGTAAAACAGCGCGTATTTTTGAGCAGGGCTTCTACTCATGAAACTGAACCACTTTTATTATACATATAACTTAGCTAAAAACATCTGCAAAGCTAGAGTGAATAGGCACTATTTGAGTTTGCGTGTACCACCCTCGACTAAATCGTCCTTTCCATCAGGTAAGATGTTGTCAAATTCAGTAAATTTTTTAATCAAAAAATATTTAAAAAATCGTAAAAAATGACCTCCATACAAATTTGGCAGTTTAATACGTATTGTAATTGAAAACATTAAAAAAAACGACTTCCGTCGCAACAAATTAGTACAATTTTGCATTTTTTTTTTGATAATTTTCTACGGATTTGTAAATTTTTGTACTAGGTACACCTATTTTGATAAACTTTATATGGGACCAACTCGGGAAAAAAAGACTAAAAAAGAATCATGAAAATCGGTTTACAAGCTGCAAAGATATCTCGAACACACACACACAAAAACAAACAGTCAAATTTTAAACCTCCTCCTTTTTGGAAGTCGGTTAAAAAACCAAAAAATACAATTTTAACAAAATTGGTGACCAAAAATTGTTCAGTATCATCAGTGAAGCCCTAATAAAAAAACCGCTGTATTTTACCTTAAAACTGATATCCAACCAATCAGAAAACGTGGAAATTTTCAATTTTTAGGTGTCAGGAAGTTAAACTGCCCTCTATTATTGCATACAAAATTTTCTGAACAGGTTAATAGCTTTTTAATTTATACAGGGTGTAACGAAATTGGTGTAGGTCCCTTTAACTGAAGGTTCTACTCGTCATACTGAACAACTTTCTCCATGAAACCCATAGTCAATTCTCAAAAAAAGAAATTGGACACTCCATACTAAAATGCCCAAAATCGGTCGATCGATCAGCTGATCGATTTGTATGAAGAGTAAAAAAAATTTTACGTTTTCAGCAAAATCGTAGAACAAAAGTTGTTCAGTATGATGAGTAGAAGCCCCAGTTAACGGGACCTACACCAATTTTGTTACACCCTATATATTTCATACAATATTCTGGTTACATTTTAAATTTCTCAGGTAGTAAATGAAATAGCCAAGATTCCAACTACACCAAAAGCGAAATGTAAAAATCCCAGCGCAACAGGTTTTTGGACGTTTACCTTACATACTACTTTTTTAGCACACATAATTTCAATTCATCATTGGAGTTACTTTTTATCGCCTGACAATAATTAAGAACATAAAAAAAAACCGACTTCAAACAGGAAACTAAGGTTCCCCTCGATTTCTCTGCGATGCCATCATCAGATCCTGGTTTCCTTATCGTGGTACCACCCTTGGGATATCTCCTTTCCAACAAAAAAAGAATCATTAAAATCGGTTCATAAACGACGAAGTTATCCGCGAACACACATAAAAAATGCTCGAATTGAGAAACCTCCTCCTTTTTTGAAGTCGGTTAAAAACGCAATTTTCTTCTTAATTAGTTTGAGATGTATGACTCGCAGATATGTTTACATTTCATGCATGTGCTTGTCATCACATGCCTACTGTATTTAAACATGTGTGAGGTTTGAAAATGGTTTGAATCGTAAGTAATTATTGTTTTTTATTTGTTCCTTTTCTTTTTGTGTTTTACCAACATTATTTTATGAGCCATTTTCTGTCTGAGGTCGAGCCGAATCTCACCCAATCTGGGGAAGAGGAGGGATTTCAGTAAATATCACGTAAATATTTTTCTTCCGTTTTAGAAACAGTGTAAAACTGCGAGAACTGGCTTAAATTAAGTAAAACATGTTCTTAGTAGTCTTAAATAATCTAGAATAAAACTAATCAAATTATGTTTTTTTTAATCCAACGCACAGATTAACGTATTTACACTAAATTTTGATAAATCTCACATGAGATTAAGGGTGGGGGGAAAGAGGTCGAGACAAATCTCACATCACTTGTTAGCGATAAGACCGCCTATATAGGCGTTGTATATATATACAACTTCCTCAATCATTGTATCTTTTTTTCTCTCTTATGTTGTGCAATTAAGTGTTTTCAATCAATCTATCAATCAAAAATCGCCAAAATCGCCTCACGTAAATTAATGGACATCCTCAAAACAGTCTAGGTCCTTGAACAGAGCCCTAGTTTTAAATAATTCTTCTCGCGCAATTTTTTTTTGTGAGTTTGTGGGTATTTTGAAGCGCAAAGTATAGCTTCAAAACCGATCTTATTTCTTGCTGTTTCATATTAAATTATTTTTGGTTTCCGCTGTTGGTCGTGATAATGATTTTTTTTTGATTGACAAAGAGGATTGACAAGTTGGGGAAAAAAGGGATGACGGTCAAATTTTCGTTGGAATTTTGGGTTGTGAATATTAAAATTTTTAGTTATCGGATGTATTATTATTTACAGTAATTTTGAGTTTTTCTGATATTCCGCTTCGGAAGAACCTGAGACGTAATACAATACCAGCGCAAGATACAATATACTACAACGTTTTGCCAGCTCTCCCTTTTTGCTGCGCCGCATGGTGCAGTACTCGCTTGAAGAGTGGTTGGATCCCGGGAAGGACCTGTGCGTTCTGCCGGCCATCTTTATTTGCACGTTTGACTTCTAGCTCCAAGGGAAGTGTTTTCTTTTTCATTATCTTAAACATACGCTACCTTCGAGGCCGAGCGATGTAAAGTATTGTTGCTGCCCTGCGGGTTTCTGTTGTTCTACATCAAGTGTTACTTTCAAGCTTCAAATTCCTTAACCCCTTTTATTTTAACGGACTATAAATTTTAAGTTACTTAAGAGTATTGTGTTCCCTTCTGGTGATACTTACAACCTTGGGGTAATTTTCACCCTAAGTAAAAATTATTATTTTTTATATCTCATAATTAGATTTTATCTTTTTAATACCCAGGGACGGGGACGATCGTTACCTAACCGGCCTACAATTAAAATTAAATTTTGTAAATTTTTGTATACCGAGGCTTTAAGCTAATTTGTATAAAACATTCCTACATCGTCACCCCGTAATCCTTTTAGTATATCTTACCCTTTTTTTACTTCAAATTGTTTACTATATTACAGGTTTTCTGATTCAATCAAAATTATTTTCCTTTAAAAATCCGTCTAGGCCTTGATTCAAATTCTACGTATCATATGTGGCAAACTCCATAAGGGTTATAAACCCCAATTTATTTTATTTTTGTCACAGTTAGTACTAACGAGTATATACTTTGCCCATACGCTGTGTGTCCGTCGTCTGTCCAACCGTCCGTCCATTTTTCCGAATTTTAAAAGGCTATATCCTAAAAGGCAGCCTTCTTAAAAATAAGTAGATAAAACCCAACTGCGGAAAAGTATGAAAACAATAGTTTCCGGCCTGAAATCATAGCCTTTATTTTTCCCTTCATCTGGGGTAATAGCCGTGGTCACAAGCCATAATTTTTGATTACGATGAGGCTTGCGACTACGCCTATTACCCCAGATGAAGGGAAACCTATAGGCTATGATTTTAGGCGGGAAAATATTGTTTTAATCCTATTCCGTAGTGGGGTTTTAGTTTTTTAACTTTTATTTAATTTCTAAATTTTTTGTGCTGAGAGAATAACGCCACCCCACCTCGCTACCCGCGGCCGCGTGTCGTGTCGCTTGTTTAGCGCGCGTACGTTGAGCCGTCTCATAATATCGCTTGTGAGACCATTTGCGAAGAAATTCAAAATATTTGCATATGTAATGTATATATTTTTTAGAGAATGTGCTCGTCAAGACCTTTCTTTTGATGCCAAACACGAGTTAAATATCTTTAAAAAAAAATTTGGTACTTTTATTCACCTATTAAATCCGCCATGTTGATTTTTTTTATATCTTATATATTTTATAACACGCGGAGTAATGGCACAAATCCAAAGATACCAAATTTGTCAAGATCAGTTAAGTGGTTTAGGAAATAAGTGGGAACAGATGAATACCATAAATACATACTCTTTTTTTCGTAGTAAGGTAAAAACTAAGAGGCGTCGCCATACAACAAACGAGTTTTTCACTTTTTCTGTGTTTTTCTATTGTCGTTAAAACGGTAAAACATACAAGCGTGAAACTTGGTAATGCTAAAGTATAATATCGAACAAATGGCCAAATGAAAAAAATGAGAAATAACAAATATTTTTGTCGGTCGCGTTGATGTCTTTAGTTTGAAATTATAGGTGTTATTGTACTTGTGTGCAGAGGTGTGGTGGTACGGAACCGTCAGTGCTCAAGTTCAACTCGCACTTGGCCGGTTTTTATTAATAAGTTATATAGCTATGCACCATTTTTTTATTCGATTATATCTATATACTAGCTGTCCCGGCAAACTACGTACCGCCTTACATTACATTACACTGCCCTATCCTACCCTACCCTACACTACACTACACTACCCTACAATACCCTACACTACACTACCCTACACTACACTACCCTACCCTACACTACCCTAACCTACCCTACATACACTACACTACACTACACTACCCTACACTACACTACCTAACCCTACCCTACACTACCCTACCCTACATTACCCTACCCAGACCCTATACTTTCCTACCCTAAACTACACTACTCTACCCTACACTACACTACCCTACCCTACACTACCCTACACCCTACACTACCCTACCCTACACTACCCTACACTACACTAAACTACCCTACACTACCCTACACTACACTACCCTACCCTACTCTACACTACCCTACCCTACACTACCCTACCCTACCCTACCCTACCCTACCCTACCCTACATAAGAACCTTCTCCTGACAATAAAGAACTCGACAAAAAAAGAATTAGCGAAATCGGTCCAGCCGTTTAGGAGGAGTTCAATGACTAACACACGGACAGAAGATTTATATATATAAAGTTTAAGTATATTTTTTTGCTGTTCGTTTGTCTCGCTAAAACTCGAAAACGGCTGGACCGATTTGGCTAATTTTGGTATTGAATTATTTGTGAAAGTCCAGAGAAGGTTTAAAAGGTGAATAAATATGAAATAAAAAATAAACAATTTTTGGTTGACTTCACACACAACCTTCGAGTTTTTATACATACATTAAGTATATTTTTTTGCTGTTCGTTTGTCTCGCTAAAACTCGAAGGTGAATAAATATGAAAACGCTCGGAATTAAATTAAAAAAAAATTTGGTTGACTTCACACACAACCTTCGAGTTTTTATACATACACTTCAGTATATTTTTTTGCTGTTCGTTAGTCTCGCTAAAACTCGAGAACGGCTGGACCGATTTGGCTAATTTTGGTATTGAATTATTTGTGGAAGTCCAGAGAAGGTTTAAAAGGTGAATAAATATGAAAATGCTCGGAATTAAATTAAAAAAAATCCAAAAATAAAAATCATTTAAAAAATAATTGGTTTTAGGGTAGGGTAGTGTAGTGTAGGTGTAGGGTAGTGTAGGGTAGGGTAGGGTTGGGTAGTGTAGTGTAGGGTTGGGTAGGGTAGTGTAGGGTAGTGTACGGTAGGGTAGTGTAGAGTAGTGTATGTAGGGTAGGTTAGGGTAGTGTAGTGTTGGGTAGGGTAGTGTAGGGTAGGGTAGTGTATTGTAGGGTACTGAAGTATTGGGTAGGGTAGTGTAGAGATGGGTAGTGTAGTGTAGGGTAGTGTAGGGTAGTGTACGGTAGGGTAGGTTAGGGTAGTGTAGTGTAGGGTAGGGTAGTGTAGAGATTGGTAGTGTAGTGTAGAGTAGGGTAGTGTAGGGTAGGGTAGTGTAAGGTAGTGTAGGGTAGGGTAGTATACGGTAGGGTAGGGTAATGTAGTGTAAGCTGTAGTGTAGAAACAGTAGACATGACCCATAACAGCAAAAAGGCATGGACTTTTATTAAAAAACTCAACAATGATCCAAAAATTGTTGACCGGCACACAAATGTAACCGCTGACCAACTAGCATCACAACTTCTGGATAATGGGAAGGCCGCCAAGGGTCACCGACACAAACTTAAAAAACTGGAGCGGTACGATCGCGAAACGGAACAAGAACACCTCAACGATCCATTTACTGAAGCTGAGCTCAACTCGGCATTTAAAAAGCTCAAGGAGGGAAAAGCGGCAGGAATAGACGACCTGAGGGTGGAGCAAATGAATAGATTCGGCCCAATTGCGAAAAGCTGGCTCCTGGCCTTGTTCAATTGCTGCATTGACAGAAACATCGTCCCAAAGCTCTGGCTTAGATCTCACGTCACAGCTATACTGAAACCAGGTAAAGACCCGTCAGACCCAAAAGGTTATCGCCCAATCTCGCTACTCTGCCACACCCTTAAAGTATACGAGCGCCTTATACTCGACCGCATCACCAACACCTTGGAGAAACATCTCATTGACGAGCAAGCTGGATTCAGACCGGGCAAATGCTGTGCATCACAAATTGTTAACCTCACCCAACATATTGAGAATGGTTTCGAACGAGGCATGGTCACGGGCGCTGTATTTGTCGACCTTACTGCAGCCTATGATACAGTAAGCCATAGAAAACTGATCCTGAAACTCTACGAGACTACCAAGGATTACAAGCTCACACAGGTGATTCAGCGGCTGCTGTCGAATCGCAGGTTCTATGTTTCCTTCCAGGGACACAACAGCAGATGGCGACGTCAAAAGAATGGCCTCCCCCAGGGAAGTGTCCTGGCCCCCACATTATTCAATGTCTACACCAACGACCAACCACTAGCAAAAAACCTAAAACACTTCCTTTTCGCGGACGATCTTGCACTTACCGCTCAAGAGAAGACCTTTGAAGAGGTGGAGAAGCATCTGAACGAAACTCTTGTGCTGCTGTCGAAGTACTACGTCGAAAACCAATTAAAACCTAACCCGACAAAAACACAAATCTCAGCATTTCATCTGAAGAGTCGAGAAGCTTCGAGATCGCTAAACATTGTATGGGAGGGCCAGCGATTGGAACATACACAGACACCGAAATATCTTGGCGTCACACTTAATCGTACACTCTCTTTCAAGCAACACTGCGTTAACACCAAGCAGAAAGTGTTTTCAAGAAACAACATCCTTCGACGTCTGACAGGTAGCACTTGGGGAGCCAACCCGCACACTCTTCGAACCACGGCCCTTGCACTTAGCATATCGGTGGCCGAATACGCCTGCCCAGCCTGGAAAAACTCGCCCCACGCCCACCAAGTGGATGTAGCAGTCAATGAGGCATGCCGTCTGGTGACTGGCTGTTTGAAACCCACTCCTGTGCAGAAACTCTACCAACTTGCAGGAATTGCACCACCAGCCATACGCCGTGAAGTTGCTGCAGCCGTCGAGAGAACCAAGCAGAGCACAGACAGTAGACACCCTCTTTACTCGCACACCCCCGAGCCTCGTCGTCTTAAGTCTCGGAAGAGCTTTTTCACCAATAGTCCACTACAAGGCACCCCTCAAGAAGCTCGCCTCAATCTGTGGAAAGACCAACTGTCCGGAGAGGACGTGATCATCACTCCTGCAGAGCATCTACCTGCTGGAGCCTCCGAAAGCTGGCCCATATGGAAGGGTCTGAACCGTTTGAGAGCAGGGGTTGGAAGGAGCAAAGAAAACTTAAAACGATGGGGTATACTGCCACCCCACATCAGTACGGGCTGCATTTGTGGGCAGGTGCAGTCCACTCAACACCTCAAACAATGCCCGCAGTGCCCATTCACTTGCACTGACGAGGACCTGGCGTCGGCCTCCCCTCAAGCCATGGCGGTCGTGAAACATTGGCTCAAGCAGCTGTGACTCTCACACGAATAAGAAGAAGAAGAAGTGTAAGCTAGGGCAGTGTAGTGTAGTGTAGGGTGGAACGAAGTTCGCCGGGACAGCTAGTTTAAGTACATCACTGTAAATTGTGTCATTTTTAAAAATAAAAAAATCATTGACGTCAATACTTACTTAAATACATTTACTTTATTATTTTACGCTTATTCAAATTTTTACCTGGTTTAATATCTTAACTTATAATGCGGCTTAGGATTAAGGATTCCGTACCACCACACGTCTCCAGAGTCTCCACAGAACCACACCCCGGACACTTCTTACTAACGAGCTAGAAATGATATATATACAAACAACTGAGGTATCTATAGACATGATTGCAATTTGGGATGATTACCGGCGGCACTGGTCACGAAAAATATTTAATCGAATTTTCAATGTATTTTCTAAAGGTGAGGTAACGTAATTTTTTTATTTTGTTTTATTTTTTTATATACGTATAATTAAAGATTGGGAATATAA
Source organism: Coleophora flavipennella (assembly GCA_947284805.1). Taxonomy (NCBI): domain Eukaryota; kingdom Metazoa; phylum Arthropoda; class Insecta; order Lepidoptera; family Coleophoridae; genus Coleophora; species Coleophora flavipennella. Next base: position 10,935 of record CAMYPC010000073.1, on the reverse strand, counting down.
ATAGCATTGCTTTACGCACGAAGCGTTTTGCATCTTCGTTCATCATGCGAACGGCCAAGGAGAGGAATTCCCTTCCGGCGTCTATATTCCCCGATTCGTATAATTTAGGAATTTTTAAGACGAGAGTGAATAGGCACTATTTGAGCTTGCGTGTCACATCCTCGACTGCATTGGCACTTACCATCAGGTGAGGTGCAGCCAAACGCACTCAATTTTTTTAATAAAAATACTGTTTAGGACTATGGCAATGATACCTAATTATTCACATTACAAACAAAGACATCAACGCGAGCGACAAAAAAATGATTTCTTTTATTAATTTAGCAATATCGATCTAAACTTTGCAAACTTTTTAACTGCCTCAGTAGCGTAATGGTTAAGTCCATTGGCTTCACATCAAGAGGTCGCGGGTTCGATTCCTGGCGAAGTCTAACTTTGTAAGACTCGGTTTGGTTAATGGAAGGGCATTTCCTAAGCAGGCGGGCTACCACCATCTTATGTAAGTCTTGCCGCCAAACATCAATATTAACAGCATTGATATGTTCCGTCTTGAAGATAAGAGAGCTACTTCCCAATTGTATTAGGGAATCTTGGTAAGCCCGCTTCCATCTTCAGCGTCATGTTACTTACTATTAGGTGAGATGATGCGAAGAGCTTACTAATTGTGGATTTGAAAACACAACATCACACTTTTACCTTTTTACTTTTATTCTTTCACTGTTTAAGCCGTCAGGTTATGAAATTCTCTTCCTCACGAAATCCGTGATTGCGTGAGCATCTTTTCGTTTAAAAAGAAACTCAAGGAGCACTAGCTCTCTCTCTCTTTAAGAAGGTTGATAAGCCGTGTATGTTTATAGTGTATTGTATGTAATACATATTATTCTATATTATACTAGCTGTCCCGGCGAACGACGTACCGCCTTCCATTACATTACACTGCCCTCCCCTTCCCTACCCTACACTACACTACACTACCCTACCCTACCCTACACTACACTACCCTACCCTACACTACCCTAACCTACACTACCCTACCCTACATACATTACACTACACTACCCTACCCTACCCTACACTACACTACCCTACACTACACTACCCTACACTACACTACCCTACCCTACACTACCCTACCCTACACTACCCTACACTACCCTACACTACACTACCCTACACTACACTACCCTACCCTACCCTACACTACCCTACCCTACACTACCCTACATACACTACACTACACTACACTACCCTACACTACACTACCCAACCCTGCCCTACCCTACCCTACACTACCCTACCCTAAAAAAAATAAAAAAAATAATAGATGTTGGCCGATTCTCAGACCTACTCAATATGCTCACAAAATTTCATGAGAATCGGTCAAACCGTTTCGGAGGAGTACGGGAACGAACATTGTGACACGAGAATTTTATATATAAGATTTATATTATATAAGTAGCCCTGTATATGTTTTCAATAAATCTACGCTAATATTATAAAGAGGAAATATTTGTATTTTTGTGTGTGTGTATGTTTGTAATGAATAAACTCAAAAACTACTGAGCCGATTTCAAAGAATTTTTCACCATTAGAGAGCTACATTATCGCTAAGTAACATAGGCTATATTTTTTACTAACAAAAATAAGGGATCCTTGCTAAAACTTCAGTAATGTGAACCAAGGTGTAAAAAAGTTTGCTTAAAAATTTCTTTCATCGCATACGCTACGGAAACTATTAATGATAGAACAAAAAAATGTTCTACAATATTAGAGAACATATCAATACCTACAAAAAACTTTGTGGTTTTATGTGTCTTACTATTTTAGTTATTTCACTATAACCACTTTTTACATTTTAAAAGTTAATAAAAAACTGACGAAAATCAGACAATGATAACCATACCTTCGTATTAACCCTTATCCAAATAAATCATTTCATAATCAAAAATGTTTCGATGCCTATAAATAACCTTTTGAATTACTTAAATCGGACATTCCATTCAGAAGATATTACAAATTTAGGAAAATAAACACCGCCGCCGCGCAATGACCAGTGTGGCCCCAAGCAATGCAGACTATTATTGCAGACGTAGCGTAGTCATCATATTATAATGAGGAAAGATTTTTTTGTTCGTTTGTTTGCATTGAACAGGCTCCGAAACTACTGCACCGATTTGAAAATTATTTTACTGTTAAGCTACACTATACGCGGTTGCTATAAGCTATATTATATTGTAAAACTCTAATAAAGTAACCCAAGGTGTAAAAAAAATACCTAAAAAATCCTGCATTATCAACAAAAAGTAGTGTAGTGTAGTGTGAAGTGTGTAGTATGTAGTGTGAAGGGGGGTAGGGTGTAGGGTGAAGGGTGTAGTGTATTGAAGTGTAGTGTAGAATAGTGCAGTGTAGTGCAGGGTAATGCAGGGTAGTGCAGGGTAGTGCAGTGTAGTGTAGTGCAGTGCAGTGCAGTGTAGTTTAGTGTAGTGTAGTGTAGTATAAGGCGGTACGAAGTTCGCCGGGACAGCTAGTTATTTATAAAATTATGAATTTTACACTACTGTATTCTTATATTAAATATATACTTATTAATAGCTTCTTTCTTTGTGTATACCTGTCTGACTAACTTTTTCCCGGGTTTGCTGGAAGAAATTTCTTATTAGAAATAAGTAATACCCTATGTATGACTTTCTTTTAGGTCTGTATGCTATAGTATATGTACACAATAAACTGTTAAATAAAATAAAATAAATTAATTAAAAAATATATTATCTGCCCCTAAATTTATTACCTGTACACGCAATGTAAGTATTTATGCAGTCTGCTTGTTTCATTCTTAATGACAAAGCTATAAAAGATGCGGATGAAAATATGTTTTTCATCTCTCCTGTTCGGAAAGTTTAATTTTTATGAGTAGATAGCCGGGTGGAACATTGCTTTTCCATCCCTAGGGTAGAAAGTATTTTCATCCCTAGGGTGGAAAGTATTGTCATCCCTAGGGTGGAAAGTAATTTTGTTTATTGCCAGCCACGGAGTCGAACTAAGAGGTTTTCATATATCTAAACTCAGCTATACATTAAGCGACGTGTTTATAACGATCTACAGATTGATAATAAATCATTTTATAGTTGGTCTATTTTTTTCACAATTACAGAAGATTGAAATTTAAAATCATTCCTCTATTCTGCTGCGCGCCATAATGCCATGATAACATGACACTTTTTTTTCAATTTTCGGCATGGCCACCTAGATGCACGTCGTGACCAACTCGATTAGTGTCAATCTAGTCGGCCGTGGCAAGCGGCCATTGCGAAAAGGTTAGAGGCTGGGTTTTATATAATATTAATAATACATTTCCTCACAGTCGAAATGAAAAGTAGAGTGTTTAACTCGGGTGAAATGACCCATTCCACCCTCGAACAATTGGCGCTCTCACTTCGTTCGAGCGCCAGAAATATCTCGAGTGAAATGGGTCACTTTCTTCCCTTGATTAACAATCTACTATTACACACGATTTAAATTAATCTTATGAGTAAGACAGAAAAGTTTTGGTGTTTTTCATTGAATTAAGATGAGATATTATATTTATTTCACTTTATTTAAAGTGAATATTTCGACTTTATGTAAAGCATCCTTATTCAATGCCCTCGAATCCTTATCGTGCCAAATAAAAGACGATGGTACAAGTTTATCTACATTTGATATTGAAGATATTTTTAGCACCTTACATTCTCTAGGGGGTGCGCTTAAAGATCTAACAAAATCTCTTAGCACTATAGATAAAGCAATAGAAGATAGCTTCTTAAAATGCTCAGAGAACGACGAGGACAAGAACTTGAACATTACAGATATAAACGGATATAAACCAGAGGTACATGAAGCTACTACAGACGATGGGTATGTGTTGACTATACATAGAATTGTAGGCGATGGACCAGTGGTGTTTTTGATGCATGGACTTTTTAACAGCGCCGACGATTATGTAACACCGGGAAAAGATAGCTTGCCATTTCTACTCGCTTCCGAAGGCTACAATGTCTGGTTAGGGAACGCTAGAGGAAACAAGCATTCAAGAAAACACGAGACCTTAACTCCTGAATGTGCGGACTTCTGGGAGTTTAGTTTCCATGAAATTGGGATGTACGACTTGCCTGCTATGATTGATTATGCATTGGTCGCGAGTGGAAAAACAAATTTAACTTATGTGGGATTCTCACAAGGAACTACAAATCTGTTGGTGCTGTGCGCAGAGTTGCCAGAATACAATGAGAAGATTAATCTTGCAGTGTTGCTAGCTCCTGTATGTTGTATGTCTGACTTGAAAAGTCCTATTTTTAGAATTGCAGCTTTGGGGACCAATTATTTAGATAAAATTGGCACGTTATTAGGACTGAACGAAATAGTACCCAATAATTTATTGACAAATACATTCATCAGATTTTTCTGTGGAGATAATCCTTTGAGTAAATCAGTTTGCAGTAGTGTAATACCGTTATTCAGTGGTTTTGATACGGGATTATTGAACGTCGAACGACTGCCTGCTATTTTTGCCCATCTTCGAGGTGGGGCTAGCATTAAACAGATAGCACATTATGGCCAGGAGGTCTTATCGAGGAAATTATGTAAGTACGATTATGAGAAGAACAAAAATAAAGAAGTCTACGGCTGCGAAGAACCTCCGGAATATCCTCTTGATGAGATAACAGTACCGATAGCTTTAATCTACGGTGGAAATGACTGGCTTGCAAATGTTAGCAACGTTCACCAACTACGCGACATTCTGCCTAATGTGGTCCATACAAAGTTTATCAAGTTATATAGTCACCTGGACCAGGTATGGGCCAAAAATTCAAATAAAGAAGTCTTTGATTTAATTTTAATTTAATTTAAATTGATTAAAAAATATCAATGTTAACGGTATATATTAATTAATTCGTTATGTAAATTAATTCACAACGTCTTAAATTGTTGAATTTTTATTTATTAGCTTGCTTTTTTCCCGCTGCTTCGCCCGCGTGGATATCGTTTTAATGACTGTGTACCTAAAGTGTAGACGAGATTTTAAAACTAAAAATTGTAATTAACTTATTAATTATCCTGTTTATTTACTGACTATATTAAATTTGATTATTTTATTTATATTCTTTGGATTTCTTTTTTTATGTCATATACTTTATTAGTAAAGAGTTTAATTGTATATTTAACATTTATCTTTAATGTGTAAAATATATATATTTTTAACGTGAATTAAAACTTATTATTAATAAATGAGTTGCGAGTAATGAGTTATGGTTTTTGTTTTAGGACCCCTCGATTTTCCAAGGACAAATTTATATTTTCCAAGGACAAATTTGTATTTTCTAACGACAAATTTATATTTTCGATTACTTAATCGGGTGTAATCATATTAAATACACCTAATCTAACTTTCAGTTTCACAGTAATGCTTTCCAGAGATATAATTTTTTTCCATTCCTGCTGGAACCTCTCGATTATCCGGGATCAAAAATATGACGTCACCTAAAGATAAAGTACCACATTCGACATACTTGGATCTAACAGTGAAGATTTTATTCTTACTATCATCATTACAGCTCATATACGTCCCCACCGAGGGGCTCGAGCCTACCCTGAATCAGGGCGATCAGGCCTTAGTCGACCACGCGGGCCCAGTGCGGGTTGGTCGACTTCACACACAACTTTTGAGTTTCATCGTAGGCGTGTGCAGGTTTCCTCACGATAAGATAAGATAAGATAAGATAAGATAAGATAAGATAAGATAAGATAAGATAAGATAAGATAAGATAAGATAAGATAAGATAAGATAAGATAAGATAAGATAAGATAAGATAAGATAAGATAAGATAAGATAAGATAAGATAAGATAAGATAAGATAAGATAAGATAAGATAAGATAAGATAAGATAAGATAAGATAAGATAAGATAAGATAAGATAAGATAAGATAAGATAAGATAAGATAAGATAAGATAAGATAAGATAAGATAAGATAAGATAAGATAAGATAAGATAAGATAAGATAAGATAAGATAAGATAAGATAAGATAAGATAAGATAAGATAAGATAAGATAAGATAAGATAAGATAAGATAAGATAAGATAAGATAAGATAAGATAAGATAAGATAAGATAAGATAAGATAAGATAAGATAAGATAAGATAAGATAAGATAAGATAAGATAAGATAAGATAAGATAAGATAAGATAAGATAAGATAAGATAAGATAAGATAAGATAAGATAAGATAAGATAAGATAAGATAAGATAAGATAAGATAAGACTTTTATTTTTGTAATTATACAGGTACACATTAAACAGGTGATGATATTTAAATACGTCTCTTCTGTTTAGCTAATATTAAAACAAGCATGCAAAAATTAAATTATGATGTTTTTCCTTCACCGTTAAAGCAATCGGTAAGTATATGTACGTAAGTTTTGAAAAACTCATTGGTACATTGGCTGTCCAGATTTGAACCCGGTACCTCTGATTAGAAGGACCGAGTAGTTACAGGTTGAGCCACCGACGCTTTTCCGCGCATAATTTCTTGACGTGTAATGTATATTTATTAATAAATGATGTCTATGTCTATGTCTAACTTAAGAATATTATTCTGCGAACTCTTCAGCCGGCTATCTATTACGGCTCAAAAGTTACAGCTCTTTAATAATCAGAAACGAGGAGATCCGTAGGAGAACCAAAGTATCCGAGTTCCGACACAGCTCTCAGAATTAATAAACTTAAGTGGCAGTGGGCGGGGCACATTGCTCGTAGAACAGACCGAGTAGTTACAGGTTGAGCCACCGATGCTTTTCCGCGCATAATTTCTTGACGTGTAATGTATATTATTAATAAATGATGTCTATGTCTAACTTAAGAATATTATTCTGCGAACTCTTCAGCCGGCTATCTATTACGGCTCAAAAGTTACAGCTCTTTAATAATCAGAAACGAGGAGATCCGTAGGAGAACCAAAGTATCCGACATAACTCTCAGAATTGATAAACTTAAGTGGCAGTGGGCGGGGCACATTGCTCGTGGAAAAGCGTCGGTGGCTCAACCTGTAACTACTCGTTCCTTCTACCGTCTACCGTCTGGGCAGTAAAGTTATCGAGTGGCGACCACGCACCGTAAAATTATGCGCGGAAAAGCGTCGGTGGCTCAACCTTTAACTACTCGGTCCTTTCTACCGTCTACCGTCTGGGCAGTAAAGTTATCGAGTGGCGACCACGCACCGTAAAACGTAGTGTAGGCAGGCCTCCCACTCGTTGGACCGATGACCTGGTGAAGGTCGCGGGAAGCCGCTGGATGCGGGCAGCGCAGAACCGGTCGTCCTGTAAATCCTTGGGGGAGGCCTATGTCCAGCAGTGGACGTCCTTCGGCTGATATGATGATGAATAGTCGGACAGACAGACGGAGGGCGGCGTATGCTTACTATTTGGGTCCTGGATACGGGACCCTAAATAACTTCACGAATTAATTGTCGATAAATAATTGTGGTAGAGATAAGGGAATAAGGGTATATGTTTTGAACTTATGACAAAAGATAATGAGTGTATCAGTTGATGCACGGGGATATACAATTCCACAAGCTCCACCCAGGTGGAGGACTCACGCAAAACGGCTGCCTCAAAGCTTGGTATCCTCTCGAACGTGAGACTTTACTTCACACCAGAGCAGCTTCTAATATTATACCAAGCTCAAGTTCAGTCATGTATGGAGTACTGCTCTCACTTATGGGACGGATCGGCTCGTTACCAGCTAGATGCCTTGGATTCTATCGACCGACGCGCTAGGAGACTCATCGGCGACGCGGAAATTGTATCAAACAGGCTCCAAAGCCTCGAGCATCGCCCCAAAGTCGCATGTCTATCAGTGTTCTACGGGATTCATTTCAGAGAGTGTGCCTTGGAGCTTCACGACCTAATTCCCCCCCCCCCCCTCTCCATTTCATCATCGGACGGCCAGGCGCGGAGGGCCATTCCACCCTTTTTCGTTAATACTCCACCTTTACGCACGAAGCGAACGGCCAAGGAGTGGAATTCCCTGCCGGCGTCTGTATTCCCCGATTCGTATAATTTAGGAATCTTTTAAGTCGAGAGTGAATAGGCACTATTTGAGCTTGCGTGTTATATCCTCGGCTGCATCAGCACTTACCATCAGGTGAGGAGCAGCCAAACGCACTCAAATGTTTAATAAAAAAAAAGGTGGAGCACGTATCAGTTGGAGTACCCAGACTTACAATTCCTCATGCTTCACCCATGTGGAAAACTCAGGTAGAGCACGAGGAACGACCCAATTAAAAACCGCATAAAAACTTAACCCCCTTTTTTCTAGTCGGGAAGTGGTGTATTTTATGTCACTCATAGCATCTCATGGGATCAAGACGGATCTAGCGAGACCTCGCACCCCAAAATCCATCAAGCCGTTTAGGCTACAGAGCGTGCGAAAGAAATATACATACATACATATGCACGAAATACATAACCCTCTTTCTGGCGCAGCCGGATAAAAACGTGGACTTCTCTTACAAAGTTGGCAAATTTATCATAACAGCTTATTTACTTTTGATTCAAACAAACAATATGTATCGAACAGATCAGTTTGACGTCTTCGTCCATTTATATTGCGAGAGAAAGTGGTTAAATTACAGATTTATTGCATTAGAACATTTATACCGTGGTATTAGAGATGTTTTTGCAATGATGTAGGGTTTATTAAAGTTCTTACTGTGAACACTTATATAGCTCCAATCATTCTTTTACTATATTCTAAAGCTAGTATAGAGCTTTTGTAATGCAATTAATATTTTGATTATCAATAATATTGCTAGTGTAATGCTTCTGTAATGCGATTGGCAACTTTATTGACAGTAATAATACTTCTTTAATGCGATTGATACCTTTTTTGACCACAATAATGCTAATATCATCATATCAGCTCATATATGTCCCCACCGAGGGGCTCGAGCTTACCCTGAATTAGGGCGATCAGGCCTTTTAATAGTCGACCACGCGGGCCCAGTGCGGGTTGGTCGAATTCACACACAATCTTTTCCTTCACCGTTAAAGCAATCGGTAAGTATATTATGTACGTAAGTTTTTGAAAAACTCATTGATACATTGGCCGTCCAGATTTGAACCCGGTACCTTTTGGTTAGAAGGACCGAGTCGTTACCGGTTGAGCCACCGACGCTTTATTTGCTAAGCCTACGCTGTCCATCTTTCTGTCCGTCAGTGCTACCTTTAAAAGGATGTATCTTTGGAACCGTGGTAGGGTAGCTGACTGAAATTTTCACAGAATATGTGTTATTATGAGTAATTAACAAAAAAATAATGAATATTAATAAAAATGAAAAATTAAGGGTCAATCATACGAGAAACGTGTTTTTTTTTGGGATTTTGGTTTTTGTGAAGAAATAAGATGGGTAGCGATAATAGACACATGGTGTGGTCTCATAACACGCCACTCGCTAGCATTCAAGTTTTACGCGTTTTGAAATATTATCGAATTTCTTATTGTGATCCGATTCGCCTCGGTCGACCCTAATTGTATATTTAGTTGTACAATAAACAGTTCACAAACAAACAAACAAGATACACTTTTTTAAAAGGTTTTTTATTTTTGCTTAAAACCGACCAAGTATTTGCACTAAGGAGTCCGAATTAAAAATTAAAAAAAATCGCTCGCGTTGATTTCTTTTGCTAGTAATGAATACAATGCATCATTGTTATACTTGGGTGGAAAGGTGTGTTGTTACGGAGCCCAGGGTGCGCGAGTCCGACACACACTTGGCCGGTTTTTTCAAATCGAACATAGGCAAAGTATATATTTAGTACGAGTACTAACATGGTATGGACACTCCCTGCCGCTCTCTAGATTGCGACCTCACCCTCTCGTCTCCCAGATTGATACAGATTGGTTACAGTTTGGTTGTCGAATGTATAGGATTTCGCAGCCATTTTGTTTGTTCCGTCATTCCTTTTTTGAAATGTCATTTCTGGCTCGTTGTATGACGTGTCTAGGGTGTGGCATAGGTACGTCGGATAAAGTTTTTCAGTTTCAGAAGTAAAAGCCGACATTAAAATGTGTTCAGGTATTCAAAAACGACATTAAAATGTGTTCAGATATTTAAAAACGATGTTAAAATGTGATTAGGAATTTAAAAACGACAGTAAAATGTGTTTAGGTATTCAAGAACGATATTAAAATGTGTTCAGGTATTCCAAAACGACAATAAAATGTGTTCAGGTATTCAAAAACGACATTATAGTGTTTGATTTCTAAATGCCAAACCGCGGTCCGATTCCCGCCCTAGCTCCCCTCCCCGACGCGCCCCCCCTGCCTGGTTCCGAAACCCTGGCGCCACGAGAGGACAGAGCACCCCGAGAAGTGCCCCGCCCACCTCTTGTCACCGTTGAATTTCCTCCCCTGGCAGGTACGGTACCCTTGGCAAAGATGCCCTTTGTCCCCGCCCTTGCGGGCGTTGAGACCTTATGGGACCCGCCCTTATCGGACAGTTCCCCTAAATTTTTGTTTTTATTTTGATCCTCCATAATTGTACGGTTTATCATTCACCACCTTGACTCCCCACCCTCCATGGAGTCCTCAACGTTGGGGATGCCTTGATAGACACCAGGGTTATCAAGGGGTATAGCATCCCTGGGTGAGCTGCCCACGAGGTACACAGCACGTCTTGCTTCGCGCCATTTCTAGCACTAACAATGCGCACTGCTCCCTGTAGACCCCATCACCCCCGGACACTCGCCTGGTGGCCGTCTGAGGGACAGGCACCAGTCATCTTACTTACTATTAGGTGCGATGATGCGAAGAGCTTACCAATTGTGGATTTGAAAACACAACATCACACCTTTACCTTATTACTCTTACTCCTTCACTGTTTATCCGTGATTGCGTG
>CAMYPC010000072.1:0-40573 GCA_947284805.1 Coleophora flavipennella | reverse complement strand
GAACCACTTTTCAATGAATATTACATCTATGAGTTACAACTCAGTCTCTCTATTTTTGTTTTCTGCTAAGAAATCCCGCAGGCTTTAGTATTTTTTAGGACAGCTTCGAGCAAGAGTTAGATACTTTGAAGAATGTGGCCCAGGGCAAGGATGTGGGAAAGAATTGAGTGGAGGCCTTTTCCAACTGTGGAGAGCTAAATGACAATCATGAATTACTACATCTAAATGAATATAGTGGTTCGTTGTGAATATGAACTGACCATGAGACAGGTCTGCGGCCCCTCGGGATAGTGGTCCATAGACAGCTTGTAGCTGGTGTAGAGCAGCGTGCGGAACCCCTCGGGCCGCACCGCCTCCTCCTCACCCGAGCACCCGAACATCCTGACCAACAAAGAGTCACTAATTAGAACAGGTTGACGCTACTTTGCGGCCAGGTCACTTACCATCAGGTGAGATGTCAAGGGTTACCAATTGTGGATAAAGAAAAGGTAACCGACGACCATGCGTGCTTATCTGAATGTTTTCTGAACCCTTGAACAAATGTTTAACCCTCGAGGCAAAAAGAGCGGTGTTATAAGTTTAACGTGTGCATGTCTGTGGCATCGTAGCTTCCAAACGAATAGACCAATTTTGATGAGGTTTTTTTATGTTTGAAAGCTGATATGATCGAGATGGTTCTTAGCTATAATTTATGAGGACTTGTTTAGGCGTTTGAAGATCATAGGCTCTTTTTCTACTTGACAAAAGGGTCTTAGCAACTTTCACAGGTACGCTTGATTTGAAGTTGTGTGTATTGTTACTTCAATGGTATTTCCAACATGGTAACCTTGATCTGATTCTGCAACATCAAGTAGTCTGCGGGATATACCCAACCCCTCTGCAACTTACACCAGAATGGTCACAATGGCAGGGCTTTTAGAAGACTATTTTTTTTAATGCACCACAAGGCGACCAAAACAAATACCATTCATTTGTTGCCAGTTATAAACTTATCCAAAATATATTTTTAATAGCATATACCCTTGGCAAGGTTTATTTCTTCTAGGTTCTTTCGTTTTATCCCAGAAGCTAATCTGTCAGTAGCTTCAGCAACTAACTTAACGGCTGCTATCCTTTTTATTAACATGCTTTTATTAAGTCCGTTTTTGGTTGTCTGTGTCTGGTGTCACACTCTGGACACTTAATACAACGGGCCAGAAATGACAATCAAAAAAGGAATGACGGAACAAACAAACAAAGGCGGCGAAATTCTATACGTTCCCTATACGTTCGACAACCAAACTGTAACCAATCTGTATCTATCTGGGTGACGAGGGGGTGAGGTCGCAACTAGAGAGCGGCAGGGAGTGTGCATACTGTATGTTAGTACTAATTAATATACTTTGCTGGCGTTCTGAGTGGAATCTTGTAACGCAAATTGTAACGCAAATTAGCTATCCGGCTGAAACTTTCAGGGTAGATCACAATTCGATGACAGTGCATTTTAAAGTTTCTTGTTTGTTAGTATGTCCGTCTGTCTGTCGTTCCAGGTGGAAAACGAAAAAGAAGAAAATATTTAATGTAGATTAAAAAAAATTATCTAAAAACCCGTTTTTATGTGCCTTAAAAAGAATAAAAATTTAAAAACCCCCGACAAAAAAACCTCTTAAAAGTAGAAAATAACATCTTTTATCCCTTTCAGTTACATATAAGTAGTTATATTTTGACCTAAGAGTCGACGCGCAGGGGGACCGCTAAGTCGTGAAATGATTAGTAATTAAGTGGTACTGAAGTAAAACAGATGTATTCTGTTTTTATTTTATTAACTTAGCGGTCCCCCAACGCGACGACTCTTGGATCAAAATATAACTACTTATATTCGTTTGTATTATTTTATGTAACCAATACAATAAATCATTCATTCATTCATACAAAAAAGGGATTAAAGCAAAAATCCCAAAAAAGGGATTTTAGAGACCTATCGAAAAAGAAGGGACTTTAAGAGATTAAGGGACTGCCACTAAAAGTCCTTCAATAAGTAGGCGTTACATAGAAGGTGATCGAGACAACGAGAAAAAAAGAGTTAATATCGTTAGCTCTTTTACTAGCTTTCGGGTCTCAGAAACTTACTCAGGTCCAATTAATTTAAAGTTCACTACGTACAGTTTTATACACATAATTGCAGCTTCAAACAAGGGAGGTGAGCAACTTATACAGGTCTGATCGATTCGTTATAGGCAAGATTTCGTGTCGCAATTTATATGTTTAAAAAGCATAAAACAAATTAAAAATATAAAAACTCCCGACACAACCATCTAAAAAGTAAAAAAAACTGTATTAGCCCTTCAAGATTAATCAGCATAATATCAGCCGTAAGACGTTAACTGCTGGACAAAGGTCTCCCTCAAGGATTTCCACGACGACCGGTCCTGCGCTGCCCGCATCCAGCGACGTACCGTGAACTTCAGCAGGTTATCAGCCGAAAGACGTTCACTGCTGGACAAAGGCCGCCCTCAAGGATTTCCACGACGACCGGTCCTGCGCTGCCGGCATCCAGCGGCATCCCGTGAACTTCACCAGGTCGTCGTTTTCCACTGAGTGTGAGGCCTGCACAAGTGCCCACGCTATGTCTTCCAGTGCGCGGTCACCAATCGTAAACTTCACTGCCCCAGCGGTTTTAATATAAGTAGTAATATATTGATCCAAGAGACATTTTTATTTACTTTTTCAAGGTTTTTGTCGGGGGTTTTAAAATTCAAAATTTTACTTGAACTACAGTGACACTGAAAACCTTTTCGATATAATAGCATAAAACACATGCACGCACAGGCTCACGTACACACACACACACACACAAACACACAAACACGCACGCACACACATATCTTCGAAAAAACTATTTCTTTTTCTTTAGGTTATAGATATAACTTAAGAGTATCTAATTATATACAGGGTGGACCATAAGTTTTTTTACTTTTCAAACTAAATTAAAATGAAAACTAATTACATCAGGTGAAAACCGTTTATTAATTATGAAAGCACATAAAAAGGGAATTTATTTTTTAAAAATTACATCATCCATATGTGTTCCTTCATTATTTTGGCATTGCTGTAACATTGAGTGCAGTTCGAGAAATTTTTGGCCAAAAAGTGATATCCAAAAGAGGCGACATTAACTGGCCTCCTCGCAGCCCAGACCTGTCCCCAATGGATTTTTTTCTTTGGGGATACCTTAAAAGTAAAGTTTTTGAGACCAACCCCGTGTCTGTTGCGGAATTGAAGCAACGTATTCGCGAGGAAATGCAAAAAATTTCTCGGAACACTTGTCAGGCCGTCATTGAAAATTTTCGCTCCAGGTTACAGCAATGCCAAAATAATGAAGGAACACATATGGATGATGTAATTTTTAAAAAATTAAATTTCCTTTTTATGTGCTTTCATAATTAATAAACGGTTTTCACCTGATGTAATTAGTTTTCATTTTAATTTAGTTTGAAAAGTAAAAAAACTTATGGTCCACCCTGTAGTTACAATGGAAAGTTAAATATTGTAATTTACAGCAGGGGAGTCATTAACTCCTGAAATACAGGTTTCTACCTAGTTTAGGAGTTAAGGTTCACAGTCTTTGTAATCTTTCTCTTGTACAATAAAGATTTATTTATTTACTTATTAGTTTTTACTATTTGAGAAATGAGACCAAGTAAATTTTTGTAATGCAATTGAACAATCACGCGTGCGCACCGCGCGCGGCAGTGTGAGGTGAATGTGGCTTACAGCGGCTGTTGCTCGTGCTCGTAGTGGATTTGCTCGCGGCGGATGTTACCGGACGAACGTCTCGATGATGGCACCGTCATCCAACAGTCCCAGTATTATTCGCTTGTACCGCCGCCGACGGCAGGCGCTTTGAGTTGCACCATGCGTTATCTGCTGCGTATGTAACTTACTACGAATGTGCGGTTTTTACCTAACGAATGTCTTGATGATGGCGCTATATGCACTCGCACCACCACCACCGGGCTGTCACTGTTACTCACGGCGGATGTTACCTGACAAACGTCTCGATGACGGCGCTGTCGTCCAGCAGGCCCAGTATCCGCTCACACTGCTGGCGGAAGGCGGCGGGCGGTATGTGCGCGTTCTTGCACTTGGCCGCGCGGTGGATGTGCGCGTAGAAGCCCTTCGCCAGCTCGGGGTAAAGCGGGAACACGTACTTCTATGACAAGCGGAAAGCACTTTCTAATAAGCTCTAACGTATATTGCTTTGAACCAAACGTCAATCGGCGTTGAAAATAGGGACATGTCGATGACATCCCAATCTGTCAGGGAGCAGTGACTTTTTAATTTAGTATCTATGATATGTCTGTTATTCAAATGTTCCGAAAGCCAGGCGTGAGGAAGCATCTATGCGCTCAATAGAAAAGAAGCATACACTGTTCTCGATCGCCTCCGTAACGTAGTGGTCGGTCCACAAAGGAGGTCGCGGGTTCGATGCCTAGTTTATACAATTCAGTTCGATTGGTGGTAACTGCGAGGACATTTTATTAGCTATTATTTATTAAACATGTTTATCTGTGTATCTTGTCGCTAATCTGGCACTCTGGCTTACCACTAAACATTAATGTTTGAGCACATGAAAGAAAGAAAATGAATTTATTTTGACAAGCAAGTATGTACAATATTTATACTTATATAATCATTATATTATAGATTTAAATACTCTGCCAAAAAGGGCACCTGAGTGTGTCCGACATTTTAGAGATATCGATAACCATCAGATGAGCTCGCTTTAGTCTTTAGTGTCGTCATCATCACTACCCTACCTTGGTGACACAATGCCGAGGACTGTCACCGCTGTCACACTAACTTCTATAAACAAAATACATAACGGCGAAAAGGGCCCACAAATGACTGTTAGCGGCAAATTTTATGTAAAAGCAGGATTGATGTTTCTACACTAAAAATCAAGTGCCTGCATATAGACATTTGATCTAAATTTTGGTCTGGACTTAACTTTTTAACTGACTTCGAAAAAGGAGGAGGTTCTCAATCCGACTGTATGTTGTGTGTGTGTGTGTGTTTTGATTTTTGATGGTACTTTTCAATTGAATAATCAAAATTAATGATGAAAAATGTAGTTGTCGCAATTATCCCTTTCAGACCTGAATTCCAATAGAAGTCCATCCAAGGTTGAACTCTGCCGACTCTTGGATGAACTGGTTTTTGAGAAGGATACGATAACTTCTCTAGATCCTCGCGGCAAGCTAACTCTAGATCCACTATCCTGGCCACTTGAAGAGACTACGGTGATATAATTTGTTTAATCTATCACAAGAACCCTATCGTGATTTGACCACAGACGGCAACGTTTGTCCAAATACTTAGTTAGAATCAGAGGCGTACAAATCCATCGGGTGAATCACGGGACCTACAGCTTTACGTGGATTCCGAACCACGAAGCGAATCCGAGTATCGAAATTAAACTGAAAAAATGATTGTCTCTAAGTTTGAACCCAAACCTTAAAAACGCCGATGTTAATCAGAGGCAAGAGCTTAAACCGCTCGACCACGGAGATGTTTACTGAAGCTGGTGAAATAAACCACCACAATGTAAAAATAGTATATTATGCAACTAGTGAATAAAAGACGGATTTAAAGCGAGGGCCATAGATGAATCACGAGCAAGTGAAGGGTGCAATAGACTGAATCACGACCATAGGGAGTGGATCATGATTCAAGTATTAGAACCCTGAGCGACGCGAGTGATTCATGGTCCTCGATATAAATCCGTTTTATTCAAAAGTTGCATACTATACTTTATACCATGACTCCGAGAAAAGAAAACATTTAAGCGAAAATAGACATTTAATGAAGAAAAAGTAATGTTAAATTAATTAAAATTATAACAATTACATTCTAAAATAAAGAGTAATTTTCTTTGTGTTAGTACAACTTATAGTATTCAAAATAAAGCCAATTTACTAATGAAATGACAGCAAAGAACACAAAACAGTTTTTATTCTGATGCTAAACTCATTTTCGAAAATATCTAACCATCAAATCTCGAGGAATTATTTGCACAAGGAGTTTGTACGTCAAATATTCTTTGGATTAGGAGTTTGTACCGAGTATTTTTTGCGCAAGGAGATTGTATAGCTGAGATGCGAGGTCGAATATATTGGTGTGTTGTGTTCTAAATTCAAATACCAAAATGGTGATTTTAGCGTTTTTCAATATTTAAAGACACCCGTCTACGATAAAGCTGTGTGTGCGTGTGTGTGTGTGGGTGTGTGTGTGTGAGTGTGGGTGTATGTGTGTGAGTGTGGGTGTGTGTGTGTGTGAGTGTGTTTGCGTGTGTGCAGCGCGAATGTGTACAGTTACCGTGAAGGAGTTCTCGGTAACTCCGTTGACGCCGTCCTCCTTCTGCGAGCGCTGGCTGAGCAGCTGAAACAACACGGGCACGTCAGGTCAGTCTGTGGGCGAACTAGGAATTTGAATAGTGGCCATTAGAGGAAGTGGCCGTAAGTGACCGAAACCAGTCGAAACATAATCTTTTTGCGCGTGAGTTTACGTCGTGCCGGTACGCGGTGCACGGTGCTCAACAGGTCACGCAGATCAACAGGATAAAGTATTTCAAAATAAAATAAATACATACGCAAATAACCCACATTAAATACATACTCGGTTTGGTTGGTGGAAGGGCATTTTCTAAGCCCGTCTGGATAGCTACCAACATCTTATTTAAGTCTTGTCGCCAAACGGCAATGCTAACAACATTGATATGTTCCGGCTTGAAGATAAGATAGCCAGTTCCTGATTGCGTTGGGGAATCTTGTTAAGCCCACTTTCATCTTCGGCATCACCATCACTTACTATCAGGTGAGATGATACCAAGGGCTTAAAAAATAATCTAGTCTGGAGTTAACAAACAAAAAACTATATTTACTTAGCTCTCTTAGGGTCTCCAGGAGGCTCGAGTTACCATACTTACATAGTTCCGTTTTACAACTATAACAATATTGAATCCAAACTTTGCAAATTGGAGAGGACACTAGAATAAAAGCAGCGAAGTGCGAATCACGGCACACAAACAGGGTTCAGTATCCAAAACTGTACAAGAGCTCTCAGTACATAGTTTTCTCTAAGAAAATAGGGGTCTACTTATTCTGGACTTTGGAAATTTTATTTTTCCGGTGGGAACTTTTCATAGGTTTTCCTGTAATCTATGCATTCAACCTCATATACTGTATTTTTTCAAGATTTTAAGCCCAGTTGATTCGGAGATAAAGGGGGACGGAAAGACGGACGAACGGACAGATGGACGGACGGAAGGACAGATAGACAGACAGACACGCGAGTAATCCTATAATGGCGGAGCCATTTTACCTTTTGAGTTAAGGAACCCTAAAAACGGAATTAAATAAGAACAAGTTGAACCTTTTAATACACAACTGATTTAAGACTTTTTTATTATTCACAAGTGTTAAGGCCTTGGCATCATCTCACCTAATGGTCGATGATGCCGAAGATGGAAGCGGGCTTACCAAGATTCCCCAACGCAATGGGGAACTGGCTATCTTATTTTCAATTGGGAATGTTTAACTTTTAATTTAACCGCCTTCGTAGCTCAGAGGCAAAGTTCACTGGCTTTACACTCCTGTGTAAACCTGTGTACTCCTGTGTTTGACCTCCTGGTCGCGGGTTCGATTCCCGGCGGGGTCTATTGTAAGACTCGGTTTGGTTGGTGGTAGGGCATTTTCTAAGCCCGCCTGGCTAGCTACCACCATCCTATCTAAGTCTTGCCGCCAAATATCAATGTTGATATCATTGGTGTGTTCCGGCATGAAGATAAGATAGCCAGTTCCCCATTGCGTTGGGGAATCTTGGTAAGCCCACTTCCATCTTCGGCAACATCGTCACTTACCACCAGGTGAGATGTTGTCAAGGGTTTACCAATTGTGAATTTAAAAAAAAAATGTTTTTAGCACTGATGTTTGGCGGCAAGACTTAGATTTACCAATTGTGTATAAAAAAAAAAAAGAAAAAAAAAAGATGGTGGTAGCTAGCCAGACAGACTCAGATAATTCCCTTTCACTAGCCAAACTGAGTCTTACAAAGGTAGATTCCCCTGGGAATCGAACCCGCAACCTCCTGATGTGAACGTAATGGCCTTAACCATTACGCCACAGAGGTGGTTTATGTGGGTGTATGATGTAACACTTACCACAAAGCATTGTTCAGAGCACACCACTTTTTTGCCATCATCCTGAGACTCCATTTGTTGAAGCCGCGCTACAAGATAGGACATGTTGACTGCTTTTAAATTAACTGTTAACCACTCAATATGAATTTCACTCAAAGTGAATGTAAAAAAAAGTTCAACCTGAATCTCTTGCCTACAATTGTTATCTTTTTTAGGGTTCCGTAGTACAACTAGGAACTCTTATAGTTTCGACATGTTTGTCTGTCCGTGGCCTAGCTCCTAGACTATTAGTAGTTAAGAGCTGAAATTCGACAAAGATATAAATAACAATAATGTGACGTGGAGAACTGTAAAAAAATTTGGTACCTCCCCTACAAGTAAAGTGGGGGATGTTTCTTTTTTTCGTCAAACCCAGTCGTGTAGGGTATCGTTGGTTAGAGCTTAGTAAAAAGTTGTGAGTTTTGTAAGACTATTTTATAATTTGGGGCTTCGTTTTAAAAAAAATAGGCTTGAAAGTGCTCAATTTTGTTGGAGTCGAGTTTCTCAACCTCTCAACTAAACCACTGTATTTGGAAATTTAAAAAGTTCATAAAACTAGTCTATATTATGAATTTAAAAGGAAAATTAACAAAGCTGATAAGGTTTTTATAGTTGACAAGCAATAGTTGATCAAAAAATTTTTTATATACACTAACCTGCTCAAAAATATTGCTAGCACGTTTTAGAATATATCAAAATGTAAGTTAATAACTATAACAAACATATTGGCAACTACGGAACCCTACATTGCGCGTGGCCTGACACACACTTGGCCAGTTTTTATAAGATCTAAGAGTTTGCAATCTTGTGTAAAAATGGCTTAATATTATTATATTAGTTTAAATTGGTGGCATTGAAACTGCGTGAGATAACTTAGATAATTTTGTGTTGGTATATTCCCTCCTCTGTGTTGTATTGGATTGTCGTCACTTTGTCAAAAGGTAGGCTTTTTCTGTTTTCAAATGATTTTAATTTACTTTATTGCTTTTGTACGTTCTTATCAGTACATTTTTATTATAATTCAGTGTTTCAAGATTAAATTCACATAGCATGAAGGGCTTGAGTAGGTCCTGAGCCTTTACTATTTGCTTGAAATAAATAGGTATATTTTTTAAAGAGAATAAAACATAAAAGAATCAATTCATAGGACAGTGGTGGAGAGCCATGCTCTAGATCCTACCGCCAGCACTGCACAGGTGTGACGGGGCCGTCTGGGTCAGGGAGGATCTAGTTACATTTCTTGTAAATATTTGTTGATACATTTGTTTATTGTAATATAATTTTATGCTAGCTTTAAGTTTAAGATTTATTACTTAAAATAAAGTATATAAATAAAGTAAATTCATAGGATGTTACTACTACTACCTGCCTACTTGGACGTTTAGCGGCAATTTACCCGCTTATACAATGCAATGGATGACATAAGATTTGCTAACAATGCCACAGCTGGTAGTATTTGGAACCATTTAATTGAGATGATGATTCAACACAATGCTAATAATGTAAGTGCTAATTGATGGAAACAAAAGTCACTCTACTAGGATAAATAGATAGTTAGGTCACTAAAATAAGCTAGCCTTATGATGAGTGTTGAGTGGTATAATATTTACAATTAATAATAATGTCATGTTGACAGAATGATGTGCTGTACATAATAGCAGTCTGTCCAACATGTAAAGTCTGCACACAAAGGCTTCTTGATGTTTACAGATACCCATTGTAAACCTTGATTTTGTAGTGGCAGGCAGCTGTGTGCTGATTTTGCAAAATAAATTACTTTTTTTATTAATAGAGAGCTGATATGCCTATATTTGTGTTGGTGTATAAAAAATCAATAAGATAAAATTCATTTTTGATAATAATAGTGGAACTATTATGGGAACCAGAGTCTAACAACTAATATACAGTTAAATACATATATTTAAAGATATCAAACACCCAGATACAGAGCAAACAA
This sequence comes from Coleophora flavipennella, assembly GCA_947284805.1. Lineage (NCBI taxonomy): Eukaryota > Metazoa > Arthropoda > Insecta > Lepidoptera > Coleophoridae > Coleophora > Coleophora flavipennella. The sequence continues at coordinate 30,398 of CAMYPC010000072.1, read as the reverse complement.
ACCTGTTGTTTGCCCTGGGTGGGAATCGAACCCACAAAGCTTGGCCTAGCAGTCAGAACCACTAACCACTGTGCCACCAGGTCAGCAACATTCTGCAAATGAAATGTAATTACAATATGAGGCCCAAATCATAACTTCAGTGGAAGAACACAATACTAATTGTAGAATAATTTTATGATAACTAGCAATGTCATTTGCTCAATACTTATCAATAACCATTCAGTCTAACAGTCATCCCATAACAGTCTGCCATACAAGTAATTGAAGCACTGTTTGTTTAACGCACAATTCGCGCCTCGTCGCCTGTTTGGCCAGACTGGCGCCAGCTCGACAGGCGAGGGGAAACTCCAAAGATAGACTTGTCTATGGGCTAAAATCGGAACTGGTCTGGTACTGACTGGGTGATGAGCCTGGTACATCTAGTAAATTCTGCAGGCTGAAACGCGCTACTAATTACAGTTTTCGTGATATCTGACCTTGGCAAGTTTCTCGACAGGCACGAGCGAAGGTGGCGATTTTTCAGGCGCAGGCGCAGGCTGGGGCGCTGCGGAGGGATCAGAGCCACGCGCCTGGCTGCGCCGCGATCCGCCGCGCGATCCCAGGCCTTCACCGTCCTTCATCTCGTGACTGTGGTGATTTCCCATCACTAACAACTTGTACAAACAGTAGATAACCTTCACAACACTATCACATCAGTTTCTACCTTGTTATTAAATTATGATCACGTATTAGAAATAGTCGTATTATGTGTTGTTGATTCACATATTAAATACTCGTTACTCCAGCCCGTCTGCGTTTGGTCGGAGTAACTTTTTCCCTGTAATAAAAATAAAATATGGTACCTAAAGTTTAGTTTCTTCAAAGAGAATATAATACGAACGATTCGTTCGGAACGAACCGAACGTTAGTTAAGGCGGTTGCAGAGGAAACAAAAATAGACATCGCAACCTAGATGGCGCTGGCGAGCAAATATTGTTGTTTTTGACAAATATTTCGTAAATTAGATAAGTTTGAAGCAAAATTTGTTTATTCGCGAGCCCTTTTATTGATGTTTCGATGATATAGTAAGTGTTTAACTTCATTTATTGTTTTATTCTCCCGTGTTATCCCACAATTAGCAGCTGATAGCAGTCACGCACACTGCAGGCACGAATTGTAAGTGTGTGAGTGCAATTCATTCAATAAAAAGTCGCGTAATATCTGTCAGTTTACAATAGCGGTATACAAAGAGAATAGAAATCACTACGAAATATACCTACATAAACAAAATTACATTTTATTCCTAGGACTAAAAAGCAAAACAGAGAGCACATCGGATTTTCAGAAATCGTTTTTACGATTATCTTTTTGGATACAGTGTAGAATCCTTGTAAAAATGCAGATAACTAGCAGAGACGTGATTGTAATGGAAGACAAAATGGAAATGAGGAAACTGAAGAATAGTGTTATCTGGTTTCATGGAGAAGAACAGTCACCTGAAGACAGCCAGGAGGACAGATTCAGTGGGGGAATTGAAAGAAAGCCCATGTCTACTCCATGTGCTATAGAGAACGAAAACAGAGAGAGGAAACTACCTACCTCAATAGATATGGTTTCTCCGTGTGTACATATCCAGCTGCTGAGCCATAGCAGTCGTTCAGGGAAAACAATGCTCGGGAGCTTATTGATATGTCAGGTGGTGCAACAATAGTTGATAAGTGCAAGTGGGTGCTAAATAAACAGTTTGATGTGAACAACAAAGTGCGTTATCATAGGAGACTAGTGACAAAAGGTTACACGCAGCAACCTGGAATAGATTATGAGGACACCTTCTCTCTGGTAGTTAAACGCGAAGTTTGCATATCTTCCATTAAGTCTTTATGTTCTGTCTCTTCTATGGTGTGACAGAGACTTTATTGTTGTGATTGGTTTGTTTCTCATTGTAAAAATATAAGTACTTCCAGCCCAAATAAACTTTTGTTTTAATCATTTAGTATAGCAGATCGTGGTTTAAGATATGAAAACCTAGGTCCTGTGAGATGATATCTAGAAATGAATATCAATGTAGATCGAGAAAGGAATGTAATTACAGTTGATCAGCAAAAATATATAAAAAGTATCGCTGGATGTGAGACGTCTTTCTTTATCCACCAGTGGACGTCTTTTGGCTGATGTGATGATGATCACCACCTTTACACATAATAACCATTTTCATGGGCACTGCTGAAGCCTTATTATTATTTTTTAATTCACCATTGGTAAGCCCTTGGCATCATCTCACCTGATGATAAGTGACGATGATGCCAAAGATGGAAGCAAGCTTACCAAGATTCCTTAATGCAATGGAGAACTGGCTATCTTATCTTCTAGCCGGAACACATCAACATTGTTAACACTGATGTTCGGCGGCAAGACTTAGATAAGATGGTGGTAGCTAGCCAGACGGGCTTAGAAAATGCCCTACCACCAACCAAACGGAGTCTTACAAGTTGACCCCACAACCTCCTGGTGTGAAGCAAATGGACTAACCATCACACCACGGAGGCGGTTAAAAGTTGGCACAAGGGACATACATAAAATAAAATAATCATATTCAATATCATGTTTTTTTCAATTTTAATCATTTATTCCCAGAGATATAGATAGGTTACATGCATACAAAAAGTGAAGCAAATAAAAGCATTCTTAGTAGCATTCGGTGCAATGGAAGTGAACTACCTTTAATACTGTGTGTAAAGGGGTTCGATTTTCAAATGTTGTTAGTGCATAACTCATCTATAAATCTTTGTTTGATCCCCAAAAAATTCTTCAAGATGTTTTTCAAATTTAATATCTATAATATGCTACAGGTGGTACTTTATCTGGTAAAACTCTTACGACCTGCCATGAGAAAAGGGTAAAACATAGGTTTCTCAAAAATGGCTCTCGATAAGTTTTGTCATTACAAAAAACTGGACAAGTGCGAGTCAGACTCGCCCACCGAGGGTTCCGTACAAAATTGTAGATCCATATTATAAATCATAACAGTGCAGACTGTTAGGTACTACATACGCCAAAATCATTAGGTACCTACCTACACATATAAAAAAGGGGAGTTTTTTTACATTTTGTCTTAATTAATTTTACAGTTTGTCATAAATCAAAAACTATACATCAAAAAAATAATTAAAAGTCTGTTTAAGCTTCTGACAATGAAGCCCTTTCATAGGATACCTCATATGACACGCTTATCTCAATTCAAAATTTGGACCGCCGTTCCTTGCATAATTGATTACATACTTTATATAAAGATTATATTTTTACAAATGCATAGTTTTCAGATTTATCCCTTTACTTGTAGTACAAGACGGTATTACATGCCAAATTTCATAGTTCTAGGTCAACGGAAAATACCCTATGAATTTTGATTCCCTTGAGAGTGTCGAAATATACGTTTTTTGCAGCATAAACGGCCGTATCTTTTTTTACGTTAACCTAGAAGCTTGATTTTTTTCACAGCTTCAAGGGACTGTAGACCGGACTATACGGTTGTAATTTCAACTCGATACCTCCATGCGTTTCCGAAATAAAAGGTCTTGACAGACATACGGACAGACAACAAAGTGATCCTATAAGGGTTCCATTTTTTCCTTTTTTTTAAACTTATCAAATGGAATATCTATGATTTACTTACTTATGAACAGCTTTGTATATTTTAGTGATTGTTGTTGTTGCCTGTGTTCGGCCTAAAAATATCACATTACGATATACAATTTACTAATTATTGTGTAAATACACTCGACAGCAAAGGAAATGGGTCTGTAACAAAAACCTCAATAACTTCCAAAATATTGTAACAAGCTTTATGAAATAAAGACTGTATTATAGACAATTTTATAGTGCATCTATATATATAAAAGAAAGTTGTGTTAGTTACACCATTATAACTCAAGAACGGCTGGGCCAATTTTTATGATTTTTGTTTTTGCATTTGTCTTTGTCTGGAATAGGATAATAAGTATTAAAATATGATATTCATCAATAAAAAAAATATCAGTCAAAAATAATTGGTTTTAGGGTAGGGTAGTGTAGTGTAGGTGTAGTGTAGTGTAGGTGTAGTGTAGTGTAGGTGTAGTGTAGTGTAGGTGTAGTGTAGTGTAGGTGTAGTGTAGTTAGGGTAAGGTAGGGTAGTGTAAGGAAGGGTAGGGTAGTGTAGTGTAGGGTAGGGTAGGGTAGTGTAGGGTAGGATAGTGTAGTGTAAGGTGGAACGAAGTTCGCCGGGACAGCTAGTATAATAATAAAAATAAGTCATAAAAGTTTATAAAGTTTATTTTGAATAAAAGTAAGTTAAGAAAAAATGAAAATTTTTCACTAGATTTCGAAATTGCAATTGGGTGTCAATTAAATGGTTAGCATAATATTGTTATTTCTGTGAGCAGAAAAATATAATCGGTCAGCAGAAATAGCTAATTGGTCAGCAGAAATAGCTAATTGGTCAGCAACTCATGGTCAGCAAACATTTCAAAATCAATCAGCAATTTATGTCGTTCTGGATGGCTGTAATTATTTTAAACATCCCCGTACTACACTCTTCCTACAGTGTTGAGTGGTCGACGGAGCCCCTTCGGGGCTCCTACTTCTGTGTTCTCATGTTAAACCTAACACTACGACTACGACGAGCTAAGCTCGCCTCCCCGCACAGTCTCCGAACCTAACGGATCCGAGTCGGGGTGCTCCGCAAGTCCGAGCTCGCTTTGCTCGCTCCCGCTTCCATTTAGAACTCCCCGTACCACACTCTTCCTACAGTGTTGAGTTGCTGCTTATAGACATGTTTTTCTGCCGCTCAATCATGAAATCTTGCCGCTCAAGTAGTTATTTTGCGGACTGAATGTTTATTATGCAGTTACATTATATTTATTCCATTGCAATTTTCACACATTTTAGTATTTTGTATTACCACTGAGATCTATTAAAACAGCTGTTACACGGTTTAGCATGCTTTCCACTTTCGATTTCTGAGTTGATGCTGAGGATTATTCTCCCATTCCTCTATCACTGCTTCATCCGAGCATGCTCGATGAAGTTCAAGTTTGGGCTGCGTGCTGGCCACTGTGTGGGGATGAGCATTATCTTGCATAAGGATGGCATTCTTGCGCATGTTTACTAAAAGTGGGCCAACATACTCATTTAAGGTTTCATTCACGCATCTCTCTGCAGTTAAAGTTCGTCTCCCATCGTGCTTGTATAGCATGATACTCGACTCGTCCGAAAACATAACTGTTGACCAGTCATTGAAAGTCCAATTCATGTGTTCTCTAGCATAACTCAGCCTTGAATTTCGATGCTGCCTTCCGAGTTTTGGACCATTGGTGGGTCTAAATGGCTTCATGTTCGCTTCAGCAAGACGCGGCCTCACTGTACACGTGCCCGGATTGCTCTCTTCAGCACGTAGAAGGTGATTTTTGACTTCAACAGCCGTTTGAAATCGATTTCTCAATATTGTTGACACCATATATCGATCGTCCCGCGCTGTCGTGCACCTTGTTCGGCCTGTTCCTGGTCTGTGCATATTGAATCCAGTCTCTTCAAATCGCTGGAGCACTCTGAACGGTTGATAGCGACACACCAACAGTGTAAGTAATATTCACAAACACCGAAGAGGATTGCCTGTATTATAGGTACTTACGAAGCCATTTCTATTCTAGTGCATGATACCGTAACAAACCGGCTCGCGATCGTTTTGGGTTTACTTTGCGTCCTGAGTATACGTATTTATTGTAAAAGCGTTAATTCATTTTGTTACAAAAGCCATTTGTTTACCAAATTCACAAACTAACTGCAGAGCAAAAAAACAGTGTTGCCATATGGAGGAATCAAGAAATCTATCTTCAGTCCAAAATCTGGACAAAATTCGTGCAACAGTAAATAATTGTCAGTTAAAATTGTTAATACATTCCGGTATTTGACTGCTAGTCATTTGAGTTAATTTTTATCAACGGTCAAAAACGAAATTTTGTTCAGAAATGGTTCGTGTTACAAAATTGTGACGTCATTGTCTTTGACGAACTGATTTAGTGATTTTGATAAATATAAAATTGAATTTAGAATAAAATTTTAAATGAATGTTTTTATGCTTTTGTAGGAAATGCTATTTAGTGAATAGTATTTTTTAATTTATTTTAAACACTGTCAAATACCCTATACCGTATGACAAAAATGATACGCCACAAGTCGCATAAACTTTCTCGTAAAAATATGTACAGAAGTCTAAAGTGTAATATATATTTTTTTGTTATCTTATTTATCCAAATGTTTGGACTCTCCATACAAAGTTTGAGAAGTCCAACAAAGCTAAATTTGTATGAATATGACACAGCAGCCGGTTCCTTGGGGAAAGTTTTTCAGTTACATGAGTACAAGTCAAATTTTAAAGAAAACGAAAGGAATATACATAAATTCAACCTGTAAACAATACCTTTAGATGAAGGAATATGATATTTGTGTCGCGTAAATCCATAATCATGAATTATCCGCATTGGACCTCAAAAATCCATACGAGTGCAGATAAATCCGTATATATAGCAACACTGATTCATTCATATTCAGCCACAGAGTGTTACGGGGATAAGTGCGTTCAAAAAGTGTGTTGTTTTAATTTTTTTAACAAAAATATAAGAACATCTTTGAAAAACTGAATCTTTGTATTAGTTTTTTACACTATTAATTATGGGTGTTATTAATAAAAAATAAATCGATTTGTATTCACTCTGAAAAAACATTTTATATTTAGATTCCTATAACACAAGTAGAGTTTCAGAACGCACTGTTCATATATAGCTTTACGGTACGCATAAGTGTCTATGTTGTGTAAATGTAACGCACACATACGTAAAATCGACACTTTTGAACAAGATTTAAAACCTTAATAACTTTTCAATTGTTCGATTTATCACAAATCTGATTTCATTCGCGAAAACAAGATTTTTTAAACATTTTTTTGACATTGTTTGATAACCTAATAATCTAACACTCGATGAGTGTATTGGTCAAACGTTTTGTATGAAAATGACGCCTCTGCAACCACCTTAAATTCGCTTTGGTACATACTATTTGCACTGCAAGTGACAAATCCTCTTTGCTCTTTGTCTTTGAGAACATAACTCACAGATCTACTTTTTTTTTTTTTTTTTCTTCGCCCTTTTAGGGCAGGCTAAGGCTCATTGGCCATACCGCCTAGTCTTCAGTATATGTTTTTCAGCAGTATTATTTTGTAGAATTCACGTCTTCAGTAATTTTTAGTATATTTTTCAGATTATGTAGTATTTTTCTTCTTTTCAGTCATCAAGGTCACTATTTCTGCACGTTCACATCATATCATTGTCTATAAACTACCTAACCTACATACTCTAGCAAAATGATAGCACTTTTGCTAAAGCTTGCACGGACTTCTTGTGGGAACTCGAAACACAGTATACACACTTTTATTTCATTATCCTACACAAGAAACACGTAAATGATACTTCGCTGATAAATACACTATCAATATTACACATCGAAAACCACTAAATGTATTTTTTCGGATAATAAAAGAAAAATGACAAACTGAACGCTACAAATTCCCGCCAAAAAGTCCCTCACAGATCTACTATTGAATTAGTAGATCTGTGACATAACTCCTTTCCAGTGTGACCATATGTGGCAGGATCCTGCCTTTTTGGCAGGTTTAGCCCTTTATTTTACTCTCTGGCACTATAGTTAGAACTTTTAAAAATCTAGCAGTATTTGGCAGTATTTAGCAATATAAGCCTGCAGATTAGGCAGTATAGCCGCTTTAAAGCTTTAGCCTTGGTTTCGGAGCCGACACTACCAATGTAATGTTTTGTGAACATGGTGGAATTATTGCTAAAATTAAGGATGTGAATCCGCATTGCTTATTTATCAAATGTGTCTGTCATTACACGACTTTATCCGTTAGTCACGCAAGCAAAGACAGATTACCAAGAGCTCTGAATCAAATAGTCAAAGAAGTGTATGGGTATTTTGCTCACAGTAGCAAAAGGCAGAGAGAATTTTCAGAGTTCCAAGAATTTGTAAATACAAATAAACACAAAATACTACAGTATTACGATATTCGTTGGCTGACATTCCACTCCTGTGTCAACAGAATTCTTGAACAATGGGACACGCTAAAACTTTATTTTCAAAGCCAATATTTGCAGGACAAAAATATGTCCTCTCAATTTTCATACGAAAGCTTTAATAACAACATATTTAAATAATATTTTTACGCACTTGAATATATTCTGCCTATTGTCAATAAATTAAATACGGTATTTCAAGGGGATTATACGACTGTACACTTGGTTTATAAAGACGTGTCTGAAATGTTTATGGAATTGTTAAGCGGCTACATGAAAGTAAATTACGTTAAGAGTACAGACCCACTTCTTCTAGATGTTAGTGATTTATTAGAATCTGGTGGAAGTAATGTAAAGCCAATTCTAGATATTAATAAATTTTGGTGTGCCATTGGTAAAATCCGAAATTGAAATGGAAACTTGAAATACGTTAATGTTTCTAATTTTGCAAAAGGTTTGTTGTGTTTGCCAACGTCGAATGGTTCTTGTGAAAGGATATTTTCGCAAATTAACCTCATAAAAACAAAAACAAGGAACAGATTTATTAATAAACATGTTGCCTGTGACGATGACGTCACAACTAGCGCTCGCCTCGCATAGAACATTCTAGAACGCTCGCGCGGAGATCGAGGCGGGACGCGCGGGGCAGGCCACTACCCCCACACCTCAACCCGCGGCGCGCTGAAATCATATATAAGGCGCTCCGCGGCCCGCACTCGGCAGACGGCGGCTGGTGGCGGTGCGACACTCACGCGCAGCTACCAGTGGCCCTTCTGAGCTTTGATGCTCAACCCCCACCGGGCGGTGCGACACGCGCGCGCAGCTAGGTGTAGGTCCCTCACCGGGCGGTGCGACACGCGCGCGCAGCTAGGTGTGTAGGTCCCCCCTCCTGAGCCATACCGTGCTCATCCATGCCGGGCGGTGCGACACGCGCGCGCAGCTAGGCACCTGCCTCCTCCCCAGCTTCAAACCCTCACTGGGCGGTGCGACACATGCGCGCAGCTAGGTGTGTGGAATCAGTCCTATGACCCATACCAGGTCCTCAGTGCTGGGCGGTGCGACACATGCGCGCAGCTAGGTACTTGTCTCCTCCCTAGCTTCATCCCCTCACTGGGCGGTGCGACACACGCGCGCAGCTAGGTGTGCGGGATCATATGAGTCAGGCCTTACAGGCATTTACAGTCCCCGGAACCGTATCCCATTAGCTTCCGCTGGGCGGTGCGACACATGCGTGCAGCTAGGTGGTGCTAAAAGGTTCCTTAGGGACCTCCAGGTCCAAACATCCTCTTCTACAAGCACGTAGGTAGATTCCGTAATAACCGTAACCGTAGTTATCCGTCCCCCTTTAGAAAGACAAGAAATAATTGAAAGAGAGAGAACCCCCTTTCCCGGTAATGATCGAAACATGTAGAATATTTGTATCTGTACCATTAGTATGTAACCACGACGTAAGATTGATTAAATAAATCGCTGTCACTGATTGCCGATGTGTTTCCCTCATCGATCCTTAATTATTAGATCCCTCAGCATTCACAATTGCAAGGGCATGATAGCAGAGCTGTCAGGCATAAGCTAGCCAAAAGTCAGCTTTGTTACATTGGCGCCCAACGTTAAAACTCACGGTGAAAGGATTGACAGACCGACAAAACAAAAGTTAGGCATTAGATCAATTCATGTCAACTTCATGGATATATGAACTACGGAAGGATGGCTTGATAGAAGCCCTCAGAAATAGGGACTTAGACCCCGAGGGCAAAACCGTAGAAGAACTCAGAAAAATACTCGTGCAACACGTAAAAGTGCACGAAACCGGCAAAGACTCCAAAATGAGCACAGATAATACTGTTGACGAAACAAAAGATACCAAAATGAAAAGTGATCAAGGAACGTGTATCATGAAAGAGATAAAGGAATGGAAAATAACCTTTAACGGAAATGAAGAAGCCATAGAATTCATAGAGCGAATAGAAGAATTAAAAGAAGTAAGCAACATAAGCGAAGAAAAAGTAATGAATTACTTACCGAAGTTACTCACAGGCAAAGCATTGCTGTGGTACAGAAACAATAGCTCATCATGGACATCATGGAATGAATTTCTACAAGATTTTAGGCTATATTATTTCCCAAAAAACTACGAAAGGACACTACAAGATACGATATTTAACAGAAAACAAAAATATAAAGAAAAATTCATTGACTATATAACAGAGTTACAGACTCTAATGAGAAGATACGGAAAAATGAATGAAGAGGAAAAATTAGATAGAATATACATAAACATGAATGTTAACTACAAACCTTTTATCCGTAGACAAGATTTCAAAAACTGTAAAGAATTGTTAGAACTAACAAATAATCACGAAGAAATTCTAGAGGAAAAAGAAAAGATATATTACTTCAGGAAGAAGATAGACAATCAAAGACAAAATGATGTTTACCCCAGAGAAAAAACAAATATTTTCAATAACAAAAAAAATGATTATAGGAGAACAGACACAGAAAATATAAAAAATATTAACAGATACTACGATCCTAACACATGCTGCTGGAACTGTGGAAAAAAAGGACATAACTCAAAGAACTGCAGAGGAAAACAAATCATATTTTGCAGTTATTGTGGAAAAATAGGAAAACTTAGCAGAAATTGCTGTAGAAGACAGAATGACTCACAAAAGACCAGAGCCTTAATATCAGGTACAAAAGAAAACATAAGAAACTGGGATAATAGACCATTCACAAATGTTAAGATCCAGGGACAAACTTTTAGAGGACTGGTTGACACAGGATCCACATTAACATACGTAAACAAAGAAATGTATGAAAATTGCCTGAAAAACGGATCAATCCCACTAAAGGCAGAAAAAGATATAAGTTTGGCAGATGGAACCAATGTAAAAATCAACAAAGGCATTCTAGTCGATGTAGAGATAAATGGAAAGAAATTAAAGCACAAAATATACCTATTACCATTATCGGTTGATATTATTTTGGGAATGGATATCATCAACAGATCAGGAATTAAACTAGGTTGGCAAGAAAAAACAAAAGAAAATGAAGAAAGTGATAAAAGTATATGTGTCAAAACGCCATCCACAGGATTAACAGTAAGTGAACAAAAACAATTGAATGATTTGTTAAAAATAGAATTAGAAAAATGTGATAACAGTCCAAAAGGAAACACATGGATAAAACACAAGATAAAATTAAAACATCAAGAACCAATAAAACAAAAATATTTCCCAAGAAACCCAAAAATACAAGAAAAAATTGATGAAGAAGTTGAGAAAATGCTGCAAAATGGAATAATAGAAAAATCAAATAGCCCTTACAGCTCACCAGTAGTGATGGTCAAAAAAGAAAACGGTGAATATAGATTTTGCATAGATTTTCGAAAAATAAATGAAATTTCAGAAAAAGATGCATATCCACTACCACAAATTGACGACACATTAGAAAAATTAAGGAATGGCAAATATTTTTCAAAAATTGATCTAAAAAACGGATACTGGAACGTTAGTTTAGAAGAAAGCAGTAAAAAAGCAACAGCATTTACAGTGCCTGGAAGAGGGCTGTACCATTTTAAAGTAATGCCATTTGGCCTACATTCAGCAGGCGCTACCTTTCAACGATTACTAGACATGGTCATTGGACCAGAACTAGAACCCAACGCATATGCTTACCTAGATGACATTATCATATGCAGCAACTCGTTCAAAGAACACCTAAAACACTTAAGGGAAATATTTAAAAGAATAAGAGAAGCCAGATTAGAAATAAATTTAAAAAAGTCTGAATTTTGTAAAGAACAAATAGAATATTTAGGCCACATTGTCACAAAAGAAGGAATCAAAATGAATGAAGGAAAAATAAAATCAATAAGAGACCAAAATCCACCAAAAAACATAAAGGAAGTGCGAAGATTTATAGGAATGACCTCTTGGTATAGAAAATTTATAAAGAACTACGCAGAAATAACAGCTCCAATAGTGAAATTATTAAGAAAGGATATAAAATTTAAATGGGGAGAAAAAGAACAAAAAGCTTTTGAAGAAATCAAAAACAAATTAATAGAAGAACCGATACTAACCAGACCAGATTTTACAAAGCCATTCATCCTACAGACAGACGCAAGTGATATAGGACTGGGCAGTGTATTAACACAAGAAATAGATGGTCAAGAAAAAGTCATACTTTATGCCAGTAGATCTTTATCCCCCGCGGAAACGAGATACAGCACCTCTGAAAAAGAATGCCTAGCAGTAATCTGGGGCATAAGAAAAATGCGAGGATTCTTGGAAGGTTACCATTTCACAGTAGTAACAGACCATCAAGCCCTACAATGGCTAAATAAAATGAAAAGTCCATCAGGAAGGTTAGCAAGATGGGCTTTAGAATTACAACAATACAATTTTGACGTAAAGTATAGAACGGGAAAATTAAACAAAGTAGCAGATGAATTATCAAGAAACCCAGTAAACCTAATAAAAGAAAATAAAGAATGGTACAAAAAGAAAAAGACAGAAGTTAAAGAAAATCCGTCCAAAATCACAGAATATTGCCTAAAAGACGATAAATTATATAAAAAAATCACAAACGCAGCGTATGGAGTAAAATTGGATCCAAATACAGAATGGAAGCTATGCGTAGATAAAGATGAAAGAAAGAACATTCTAGAACAGAACCACAACGTCCCAAATGCAGGCCACCTAGGAACAGCAAAAACATTAAAAAGGATTGCTCAAAGATACTACTGGCCTGGTATGTATAGAGATGTGTCCCGATACACAAGTAAGTGTATAGAATGTCAAAAACACAAACCATCTCAAGAAAAAAGAACAGGTTTAATGCACATCAAAACTTCAAAGGAACCATGGCAGGAAATATCAGTCGATTTAATCGGTCCCCTACCAAGATCCTCAAAAGGTTTCTGCTGGATAGTAGTCTTTCACGACACATTTTCAAAATGGACTGAAATTAAACCTTTGCGTACGGCAACATCAGTAAACGTAATGAAAGCACTAAAAGAATGCGTAGTGATGCGCTACGGCTGCCCAAAAACATTGCTATCAGACAACGGCAAACAATTCATATGTAAACAGTTCAAAGAAGAATTAAAGAAAATGGGAATAGAACAAAAGTTAACCGCACCGTACTCACCACAAGCAAACCCTACAGAAAGGGTAAATCGAACACTAGAAACAATGATATCAACATACATCACGAATAATCATAAAAAATGGGACGAGTACATTACAGAATTCAATTTTGCATTAAACACATCAGTACAAGAATCAACAAAATACACCCCCGCATTCCTTATGTTCGGAAGAGAACTAAGAGTACCAGGTGACCAAAATACCTTCCCAACACCAGCAATACTAAAGAAAAGTAAATTAAACGAAATTTATGAATTAGTCCGAGAAAATCAAAATACCGCCTCCCGCCGTCAAAAGAAATATTACGATGAATCCAAACGAGAATGGAAACCAAAGATAGGACAAATGGTCCTAAAAAGAGATTTCCCATTATCGTCCGCTAGTAAAAACTTCTGTGCAAAACTAGCACCAAAATACTCCGGTCCCTACGAAATAACGGGACGAAAATCCCCTGTAATATACTTACTACAATTACGGGAAAACCCGCGAAAAATGGTAACTGCACACATAAAAGATATTAAAAAATATTCAGAATAAGCAAACAGTTGTCTAAGAACCAGGACGAAATGAGACAATGACGAGATGGAGAAATTATCATAAGCAGAACATTTTTGTAAAATCCCGGAACCCTATATCAGGTTCATCCCATTATGTACTACAGTTTTCATCGATCTAAAATAAAATGATCGATTATTTTCAAAACTCCCATTTGTATCCAATTTGATTCTAAAAACTTCTCGATCAATGATCGAATATAATCAATCCAAATTTACCCTCGTCACTATTGCCGCCCCAAGAGTGGCCAATATCTTGCGACCACAATGGCCGGCACATCTCATCCCCTTGACCATCGTCTCAGAGACGACGAGTGCTTCCACCTCACAGCCACTGCAACTCCCGCAGAACAAACAATACAGCGGGAAGTATGGCCACCAGTCCTGGGACCATGAAAAAAAAAAAACGCCATGACGGCAAACACTTCAGCTGCCAGTACAGCGGCTATAATGGCCGCCTATCCAACCTTCACTTCTACGGCCACCATGCGGGCAATCCAGCAGCCGTCACCAATACGGCTACTGTCATTCATTACCACCGCCGCCTCCGCCGCTGCGAGCCACACAAGCAAGTATGGCCCACGCAGACCTACCCATTGCCTGCTAACGCGACCGCATACGAAGACGAGAAGGACCGGCAGAAGAAAAACACTGGGAGGAACATACGAGTATCGTAACGTCTCCCAAAACATAGGCGCCTAGATAATCAAAGATAGGATAGGATAAGATACTTACCTTGGTGTAGGCAATCTTAATAGGTAGTATAAATAATTAAGTTTGTAGGTATCTATAAGTTAAGAGTAGTAGGTTCATAAGCTTACAGGTATGTGTATGTATGTGTGTGTGTGTGTTGACTGGCCAGTCACAGAACTCACAGAATGTTAGATAAGTACCTATAGTAGATAAGAAATTACACATTCTTCTGTAACAAAAAAAAAGTATAATATGTGTTGTTGAAATTTGAAATGTAGTGGAAATTTATACAAAAATAAGAAGTAACTATGTAAAACAATGTTGTAAAGAAAGAAATAAGTACACAATAAACAAGTAAAATGTAATTGAAATGTATGTAATTTGTAATCCGCCATAGTTTACCGGAAAATAATACATAAATTAGAATAAGAATATGAATGTAAAATCGTTGTAGGTTTATGGTGATTTTTGCTTCGCAAAAATCTCCCGGGAAAGAGGGGAATGTGACGATGACGTCACAACTAGCGCTCGCCTCGCATAGAACATTCTAGAACGCTCGCGCGGAGATCGAGGCGGGACGCGCGGGGCAGGCCACTACCCCCACACCTCAACCCGCGGCGCGCTGAAATCATATATAAGGCGCTCCGCGGCCCGCACTCGGCAGACGGCGGCTGGTGGCGGTGCGACACTCACGCGCAGCTACCAGTGGCCCTTCTGAGCTTTGATGCTCAACCCCCACCGGGCGGTGCGACACGCGCGCGCAGCTAGGTGTAGGTCCCTCACCGGGCGGTGCGACACGCGCGCGCAGCTAGGTGTGTAGGTCCCCCCTCCTGAGCCATACCGTGCTCATCCATGCCGGGCGGTGCGACACGCGCGCGCAGCTAGGCACCTGCCTCCTCCCCAGCTTCAAACCCTCACTGGGCGGTGCGACACATGCGCGCAGCTAGGTGTGTGGAATCAGTCCTATGACCCATACCAGGTCCTCAGTGCTGGGCGGTGCGACACATGCGCGCAGCTAGGTACTTGTCTCCTCCCTAGCTTCATCCCCTCACTGGGCGGTGCGACACACGCGCGCAGCTAGGTGTGCGGGATCATATGAGTCAGGCCTTACAGGCATTTACAGTCCCCGGAACCGTATCCCATTAGCTTCCGCTGGGCGGTGCGACACATGCGTGCAGCTAGGTGGTGCTAAAAGGTTCCTTAGGGACCTCCAGGTCCAAACATCCTCTTCTACAAGCACGTAGGTAGATTCCGTAATAACCGTAACCGTAGTTATCCGTCCCCCTTTAGAAAGACAAGAAATAATTGAAAGAGAGAGAACCCCCTTTCCCGGTAATGATCGAAACATGTAGAATATTTGTATCTGTACCATTAGTATGTAACCACGACGTAAGATTGATTAAATAAATCGCTGTCACTGATTGCCGATGTGTTTCCCTCATCGATCCTTAATTATTAGATCCCTCAGCATTCACAATTGCAAGGGCATGATAGCAGAGCTGTCAGGCATAAGCTAGCCAAAAGTCAGCTTTGTTACATGCCTCTATTTTACATTTTGAACAGGGCACTAGTGAATATGGTGACTGCGTTTCATTCCAGCCAACTAATGAAATGATTAAACAAATGACAAAAACGATGTATAAAGAAAGTGATCAAGAAGAATACGATGCTAATACAAATGTATAATTTAATTCAGTTAACTTTTTGGCTTTAAGATCAATTATTTTAAGTAAAACTCCAAAAAATAATGTCTGTTTATTTTAAATTATATTGGCATTATTTCGGCATTTTGTGCTTTAGAATTTGGCAGGATTTGTCAGTTTTCTTGCCTAAGTGGGGCAGGATCTCTAATTTGAAGTTGGTCACGCTGCTCCTTTAGTTGTTTAGTTGCACTTTAGTTGTGCTACTTAAGGCTCTGAGGAACATAAATATACCGAATTAATAAAATTACAGAGACTTACACAGACACAAATAGCATCTTCTTTCTAGATACACGGGGTGTAACGTAATAAGCCTTCAAGCCAAAGAATAGTAGTTTATGAAACTGTTGCATATTGAGGGGTAATAAAACAAGAGTAAAAATTTAAAACGCCGAGCCTTGGCGAGGTTTTTAATACTGTCATACAAGTGTCACAGATTACTAATTAGTTACTACAAGTGTTTTAATACCTAGTTACCTAGGCTGTTTGATAAGTACCCGTTTACTAAATATATTAATATCACTGGCCGAAAATAAGTATACCACCTTTTTAAGCCATTTTTCAGAGGCGGAAAAAGAAAAAAAATTGCATTCTTCTGTTTTTTTTTTCTCATTTGACAGCGATTTAGTGAAAGCGTGAACTTAAAAATATTAAAATGGAGAAAGAACAGTATCGGTCTGTAATTAGATTCTTGTTTTTGGAAGGAAAAACATGTGATGAAATAAAAGTAAGAATGCAAGCGGTTTACCATGAATGTGCTCCTTCTATGACAACCGTCAGATATTGGTATAACGAGTTTAAGCGGGGGAGAACAACCGTCTTTGATGAGGATCGCCCAGGCCGGCCAATTGAGGTGACTACAGACGATATGGTTAAGAAAATTGAAAATATCGTTTTAGCCGACCGCCGAATTAAACTTCGAGAAATCGTTGATGGTGTAAACGTTTCAATCGAGAGGGTACAACACATATTAGAAGAAAAATTGGGTATGAAGAAAGTATCGGCGAGGTGGGTGCCGCGTTTACTCACGGAGGAGCAAAAACGGAACCGACTGACTACTTCGGAGCAGTGTTTGGCCGTGTTCAAACGTAACCCGAAGGAGTTTCTGCGTCGTTTCGTAACCGTGGACGAAACGTGGGTTCACCACTACACCCCGGAAATGAAAGAGCAGTCGAAGCAGTGGATTTTACCGGGTGAACCTGCTCCAAAGAAAGCAAAAACCGTCCCATCGGCTGGAAAGGTCATGGCGACTGTTTTTTAGGATTCGCAAGGTATTATACATATTGACTACTGAAACGCTAACTATCGTTTCGAGCCGATCTCTTTTGTTGCGTTTCATAATTAAATTCTTTTTTGATGTCGTTGCTCTATGGAATTTGAATTTGAAAATAGTTGTTATTTTTTGACAAGAGGAAAAAAAAGGTTGACCGTGATCCCGTCTACACTCATGTGAATTTAAATTTTTTGGATAAATTGTTTTATAATGTTTTGTTGAGGCCCACTATTTTATTCAGTGGTAAGTAATTTGTATAAGGAAACCGCTTTGCGTGTATTTTTGGTACTGCTGCGAACTAGATCTATATATGTCCGTAGGGTTTCATCCACCCCCCTGCGAGGTTGACGTCCCGACGGTTTTCCTGATTAAGGATTAATCCTGAAATGGAGCTGTGCTGACCACCAGCCAGTCCTTTCACTGCCCGCCCAGCTGCTTGCCAAGGGAAGTGAATACTTATTTTATCTTTTGTCCCGAGCGTCTCTCTAACTCTTTGACTTTTCTGCCTTCCTAGAAGATTTCCTGCTTCCAGTTTCTAACCATTAATTATTTATTTTAAATTTTAAAAGTGTTTTGTATCTGATGCGTGTTATGTTAGAAAAATAGGGTAATTCAGACCAAAGTGAAATTTAATTATTTTAGAACTTAGTAACTTATTTAAGTACCAAAGGGACGGTAACGATCGTTGCCTACCGGCATTCTATAAAATAACCTTTTTATATACTAATAAAATTGTAACTTTAAATTTATTTCCGGGAATTGTCCATAAATAAAGTAGGTCATTGTTTTAAATTTTCAACACGGTCAACCAATGTAATGACACCTTTTTTTTATACTCATATTGTTTATTGTTCCTTCTTTTTAAAATAATCATAAAATACATATATTCTAATTTACCCCATAACATTTTTTTTTCTTAAAACTCCGTTTAGGCCCGAACCTCTAAATCTTACGTATCATATGTGGCAAACTCCGTAAGGGTTTTTATCCCAGTTCCCAATATTTTTGTCACATATTTATGGCGCCCGAACTAATGTTTTTATCCCCTTTTCTGCCTTTAATCTTTCCATAACGAACCCGTTTTTTTGTCGTTCGTGGGTGTATCCGTTTTCCGGATAATATGGTTCAAGTTTTAATACCTCAAGACTCCCTTACTTAATTTAATCGTGCAGTTTTCTTTGAAACGTAAGGTTTTTTTTGTTTGTATGCACGGTATTTTTTGCTTCTCTTCGCACGGGTCGTTTTTTCCCGGCTTATTGGCATTATACCTCTTTCGGATAATTGCTTACGTGTTGATGAGTTGTTTTTGCCTGTGTATTCCCTTACGATTCCAAGAGAATTTTTATTTAAGTAGTCAATGGCCAGACTCTAGATTTCTTTCAATCGAAAGTCGGGACAGACTTACTTTTAGTTCACGATTATTTAACGTTGTTTTAAGGGAAAAATCTTCAAGGGTTACTGTTTGGAATATTTTTACGCGTTGCTTTGCGAGGTACTCCTTAAATTTTTGGCGTACCCTGTTCACTTTTATGTGACAACGTTTCTGTATTCCGCAGTATTGTTTAGATTTCTTGAGGTCTTATAACAATTTTCCATTTTTAAAACTTCTTTCATTAATCTTGCCCTTGTCTTACCTCAAATGGCCTATTTTTCGGTAGAGTTGTCCCTTTAGACTCTTGCGTATTGCGTTTCAGACTTCCGGTGTTAATTTTATCCGTGAGTCGGATTTTCACGCATCCGCCTTTACCGTTTTTGTCCACATTTTGCTGGGGTAACCGACAATGTTTTGCAAGTTTTTTTCAGTTTTTGTCAACCCTATTGGTCTTTAATGTTTTAGTAGTTGTTTGATTTCTCCTGTTTTCTTAAGTGACTAGTTTTAGGCTCAATACACAGCGATCCTTTAACGCTAGTGTGTTGTTGGGGTTATTGAGTCTGTTCACTTTTAGATGGAGTTTTTGCCGTTTGTATGTGAACGTTCGTGTATAAATGTCAATTTCTACCAGCTTCAAGTAAACGTTCGTAGTTAACTAGTTACTTAGAGAGTTTTTATTTTTTTCTTCTTCAGGGCTGTCCAACGTCTATAGGGTTGTCCAAATTTCAAAAATTTTTGGACTTCTCGCCTTTTTTTTTGTGAGTTTGTGGGTATTTTGAAACGCTAACTATCGTTTCGAGCCGATCTCTTTTGTTGCGTTTCATAATTAAATTCTTTTTTGATGTCGTTGCTCTATGGAATTTGAATTTGAAAATAGTTGTTATTTTTTGACAAGAGGAAAAAAAAGGTTGACCGTGATCCCGTCTACACTCATGTGAATTTAAATTTTTTGGATAAATTGTTTTATAATGTTTTGTTGAGGCCCACTATTTTATTCAGTGGTAAGTAATTTGTATAAGGAAACCGCTTTGCGTGTATTTTTGGTACTGCTGCGAACTAGATCTATATATGTCCGTAGGGTTTCATCCACCCCCCTGCGAGGTTGACGTCCCGACGGTTTTCCTGATTAAGGATTAATCCTGAAATGGAGCTGTGCTGACCACCAGCCAGTCCTTTCACTGCCCGCCCAGCTGCTTGCCAAGGGAAGTGAATACTTATTTTATCTTTTGTCCCGAGCGTCTCTCTAACTCTTTGACTTTTCTGCCTTCCTAGAAGATTTCCTGCTTCCAGTTTCTAACCATTAATTATTTATTTTAAATTTTAAAAGTGTTTTGTATCTGATGCGTGTTATGTTAGAAAAATAGGGTAATTCAGACCAAAGTGAAATTTAATTATTTTAGAACTTAGTAACTTATTTAAGTACCAAAGGGACGGTAACGATCGTTGCCTACCGGCATTCTATAAAATAACCTTTTTATATACTAATAAAATTGTAACTTTAAATTTATTTCCGGGAATAGGCTAGTTGACAATATTTGGAAATTATTTTAAAACTATAGCTAAGCATCTATTAGTAGTAGGTATTCGCGGGTTCTAGACCACTTAATATGCATGGCTGGCTTTTTTTTAATAGCGACTCGTTGTTTTCGCAAAAAACGCCAGCGACGACCCTAATTAAGGGCTCGGCCCGGCAGTAGTAGGTATTCGCGGGCTCTAGACCACTTAATATGCATGGCTGGCTTTTTTTTAATAGCGACTCGTTGTTTTCGCAAAAAACGCCAGCGACGACCCTAATTAAGGGCTCGGCCCGGCAGTAGTAGGTATTCGCGGGCTCTAGACCACTTAATATGCATGGCTGGCTTTTTTTTAATAGCGACTCGTTGTTTTCGCAAAAAACGCCAGCGACGACCCTAATGGCGCTACCACTAAGGACAAGAGGGCCACCGGCGCTAAGAAGAAACCCGCCGCAAAGAAGTTGGCTTTGCCGGGCAAGTCCACGGCCACAGCGCCCCAGGCGCAAAAAATCACCAAGCCGCCTACGAAGAAGCCGAAAGCGTCGAAACCCAAGAGGGCCGCTGCCTGAAATCCTCCGGTGCGGGCTTAAAGAAACATCCTGCGTACACACACCTGGAGCACCGACACACCACGTCACCACCGTCGTCGTCGTCGTCGCTTCGTTGGTCTGTCGGCTAGTGGCTGCGAGAAGCAGTAGTGGCCGACCAGTACCTACAACCTGCTTGAACAATCCGCGACTCAAATAATCCTGTGCGTAGGTATACTCGGTATCTGAATGATAGTGCGTATAATACTTACATCATTATTCTTCATTGCATTTTTTTCTTTATAATTTTAAAAATTGTAAATAATAACCCTTTTTGCGTTCAATCCACAATCAATAAAAATGAATTAATAATATTAATTTAAAAAAATGTGACTATGTGACTATGTGCGCATTTACAAGAGTTGATAATAACCTAATCAATCTGTTCTCACAATAGTAAGAGATACGTGCAAGTGTGTCAATTTCATAACCCTCTGCTTTTTCCAAGTCGGGCAACAGGAATGTTGCATCTGTCTACAGTAAATTTTTTCATTCATTCCCATATAAATTAAAATGAGTGTCGTCTATTTAGTCTTTGTAAAACGTGAGAAATGCGGGGATTTTTATACTGGCGCATACCCACTAACAATTTAAATCACTAATTTATTACTAGCCTCTATCCTGAATGTACGAGATACTAAAGGCTTTTGAAGTCTATACAATACAGTCCAATACAATACAAACTGTAATTCTATAGAACAGGTGGATCCATACAGGTGCAAGCACCTTTTACTTTCAAGATGTATAAAAAAATAAACCAGCTTGCAATATAAGCCACCTCTTCAAGCTTCTATCAAACATTCTGCAATGGACGCTTACGATGTACACTCTGACGAATTCGACGAAGATATGTACAATTTGCTCGACGATTTTTATGATCCGTATTCTCCAATAACTGAGAGATCGGAGATCAACCAAATAGAAATGGAGGAGGGGGAACGCTCTCGTCGTCTTACCCCGAGATTAAACTCAGAAGACGAAATATTCGAAGAATATACTCCGGGAGCCGAATCGAATGAGCAAAGGAACGGTAGGTATTCGCGGGTTCTAGACCACTTAATATGCATGGCTGGCTTTTTTTTAATAGCGACTCGTTGTTTTCGCAAAAAGCGCCAGCGACGACCCTAATTAAGGGCTCGGCCCGGCAGTAGTAGGTATTCGCGGGTTCTAGACCACTTAATATGCATGGCTGGCTTTTTTTTAATAGCGACTCGTTGTTTTCGCAAAAAACGCCAGCGACGACCCTAATTAAGGGCCCGGCCCGGCAGTAGTAGGTATTCGCGGGTTCTAGACCACTTAATATGCATGGCTGGCTTTTTTTTAATAGCGACTCGTTGTTTTCGCAAAAAACGCCAGCGACGACCCTAATTAAGGGCTCGGCCCGGCAGTAGTAGGTATTCGCGGGTTCTAGACCACTTAATATGCATGGCTGGCTTTTTTTTAATAGCGACTCGTTGTTTTCGCAAAAAACGCCAGCGACGACCCTAATTAAGGGCTCGGTCCGGCAGTAGTAGGTATTCGCGGGCTCTAGACCACTTAATATGCATGGCTGGCTTTTTTTTAATAGCGACTCGTTGTTTTCGCAAAAAACGCCAGCGACGACCCTAATTAAGGGCCCGGCCCGGCAGTAGTAGGTATTCGCGGGCTCTAGACCACTTAATATGCATGGCTGGCTTTTTTTTAATAGCGACTCGTTGTTTTCGCAAAAAACGCCAGCGACGACCCTAATTAAGGGCTCGGCCCGGTAGTAGTAGGTATTCGCGGGCTCTAGACCACTTAATATGCATGGCTGGCTTTTTTTTAATAGCGACTCGTTGTTTTCGCAAAAAACGCCAGCGACGACCCTAATTAAGGGCTCGGCCCGGTAGTAGTAGGTATTCGCGGGTTCTAGACCACTTAATATGCATGGCTGGCTTTTTTTTAATAGCGACTCGTTGTTTTCGCAAAAAACGCCAGCGACGACCCTAATTAAGGGCTCGGCCCGGTAGTAGTAGGTATTCGCGGGCTCTAGACCACTTAATATGCATGGCTGGCTTTTTTTTAATAGCGACTCGTTGTTTTCGCAAAAAACGCCAGCGACGACCCTAATTAAGGGCTCGGCCCGGTAGTAGTAGGTATTCGCGGGCTCTAGACCACTTAATATGCATGGCTGGCTTTTTTTTAATAGCGACTCGTTGTTTTCGCAAAAAACGCCAGCGACGACCCTAATTAAGGGCTCGGCCCGGCAGTAGTAGGTATTCGCGGGCTCTAGACCACTTAATATGCATGGCAGGCTTTTTTTAATAGCGACTCGTTGTTTTCGCAAAAAACGCCAGCGACGACCTTGGACAAGAGGGCCACGGGCGCTAAGAAGAAACCCGCCGCAAAGAAGTTGGCTTTGCCGGGCAAGTCCACGGCCACAGCGCCCCAGGCGCAAAAAACCACTAAGCCGCCTACGAAGAAGCCGAAAGCGTCGAAACCCAAGAGGACCGCTGCCTGAAATCCTCCGGTGCTGGCATAAAGAAACATCCTGCGTACACACACCTGGAGCACCGACACCACCGTCGTCGTCGCTTCGTTGGTCTGTCGGCTAGTGGCTGCGAGAAGTAGTAGCGGATGACCATGACCTACAACCTGCTAAAACAATCGACTCAAATAATCCTGTGCGTAGGTATACTTTGTAACTGAATCATAGTGCGTATAATACTTACATCATTATTCTTCATTGAATTTTTTTCTTTATAATTTAAAAAAATGTAAATAATAACCCTTTTTGCGGTCAATCCACATTCAATATAAATGAATGAATAATATTAATTAAAAAAGATGTAACCCTGGGTTTGTATCTGGGCCTAAGTTACTTATCAAACCAAACGGCACATTTACAAGAGTTGATTATAACCTAATCAATTTGTTCTCACAATAGCAAGAGATACGTGCCAGTGTGTCAATTTCTTAACCCTCTGCTTTTTCCAAGTCGGGCAACAGGAATTTTGCATCTTTCTACTGTAACTTATTTCATTCGTTCCCATATAAATTACAATGAGTGTCGTATATTTAGCCTTTGTAAAACGTGAGAAATGCGGGGTTTTTATACCCACTAACAATTAAAATCACTAATTTATTACTAGCCTCTATCCTGAATGTATGAGATATTAAAGGCTTTTGGAGACTCGATGTCCATCCGACACACACAAAAAAACTGTTCTTTAAAATATCCCTCGCTCCAATCACAAAAAAACTGATATACTACACAACAGGTGCAATACAAACGCTCCCACGATCTTCGCGTCGGTTCCCCATACGTAAGTCCATCACTGCCTCTTTGATCACAATAGAAGTCGACCTGCATGTGACCAGTCTTTCATAAATTTAAAAATAAATCCATTAAGAGACCCTTTTTTTTTACACATATGTGATTGGATCAGTGTACGCAGCTTAGACATGTCTCAACTTGCTGATTTCCCTTCCTAAACAAAATAACTACCATAAATAAAAAAATATATGGAATGCATGCAGCTGCAACAGTGGTGTTTCTGAAAGTAAAAAACGGAATCTATTAAATGGCCCTTTTTTATGCATATCTGTCTTAAACGACGGAGGCAAAGTTGCAGGGTGCAATGAACAAGTTTTGACGTGTTCATCAACCCTTCCTATAAAACAAAATGATATTGCATAGATAGAGCCAGTAACAACACTACCTTGATCCGATAAACTATAAAGTTTATAATACCGGTGTATTTGTGCAGTGCATTTTATCATACCTATATCAGTCCGCTGATACTATGACGGTAAGTTTTTCCTTGTTTCATAATTTTTCAGAAATTAATTTCTAGTGTCTCCTAAATCATCATCATATCAGTCGAAAAACGTCTACTTCTGGGCAAAGGCCTCTCCCCTCATGATTTCCACAACGAATGGTCCTGCGCGGTCCACATCCAGCGGCTTCCCCCCGCCATCTTCATCAGGTCGTCGCTCCATCTGCTTACGCTACGTTTTCCGGTGCGTGGTCGCCACTCGAAAACTTTACTGCCCGCATGGCCATCTTTCGGTGTTCTAAATAATTTATTTTATTTAAAATACACATTTTATTAACTCTTTACAGCAATTTAACAAATGCTTAGTTCTTTTTATTTCAACTAGTGGTTTCGATTGTTTCAGCTAGCAAATGCCGACTCTCTGGAATTGCCGAACACATTTAAAAGTTATTATTTTAATAATAGTATGAGTGATGAGGACGAAACGTGCTCCATGTTATTGACTCATAAAAACAAGAAAAATGGACTCAAAAGACCAAACAATATTGATTCATTTTTCGAAAAACCCAAACTAAAGCAGAAGAAAGTAACATTATCTTCGTGTGTTGGTCATGCAGTTGAAGGAGGCATGTCTTACGTGTCAAACAATGAAGAAGATGGATCTAGAGCCAGTCACCTTATAAAAATCGAAATTTTTAACTTAAAAGAGTTAAAAGGTGTTTCACCTGCAAATCATTGGAAACACGCTGAATTGCGTGTTAAATATTACGCACAATCTGAATCAGACATCAATCAACAAAGCACGCGCGATATAATATACAATATCACGAAACATATTGCAGGGAAGCCCGACTGCAAAAAATACTTTTTTGCAACAGATTCCGACTAAAGCCTCCCTTTTTTTTGCTTCAAACTAACCGTCTCCCTACCATCTCAAAACTGAACCTCGCAAATATAAAGCGCTGGCCTCATTCACTACCCAACAATCAACCATGGACATTTATAACCTTCACAACGACTTGTACGACAAGGAATTATACGAAATAGCTGACATGGACATTCATAACCTCCACAACGACTTGTACGACAAGGAATTATACGAGATAGCTGACGATGCCGAAAGACAACTGGGATCAGATCGTGCTCGAGCAAGGTAAAAAAAAAATATATATTATTTTTTCATATTTCCCGAAAGGCGTCCACTGCTGGACAAACGTCCACTGCTGGACAAACTCCTTTCCCCCAGGATTTCCACGACGACCGGTACTGCGTTGTCCGCAACTAGCGGCTTCCCTCTCGATCGTGTAGGAGGCCTGCCTACGCTACGTCTTCCGGTGCGAGGTCGCTACTCGAGAACTTTAGTGCCCCCACGGCCTTCTGCAATTGTTTAATGTTCTAAAATTAATTATTTTTCTTCCTTACTTCCCTATTATGTACCGCTTGTATATCTCTAATGCGATACATAACTTTCCGGGGAGTAGGGGCGGGGAGAAAAAGTATTTAAACTGTAAAAACTCATTTACATGTGCAGTCTTTAAAAAAGCTGTTTAGCTATCAAAATGATTTCTCTCACTAGTGATGAAATTAGTAGAATTGATAAATCTATTATTTTAAATAAATTTCATCGGTATCTTAGATTGTGGTACTTGCAATCTCAACTACCTCAATGGATGGTTGAAGATATCAGCATTTCCCCATATTTTACGCCGTGTAATGGGCATTTAAATTCAAATTCATTTCCATCGAATGATCAGGATGAAATTGACGGAGTCATGCAAATGCAAGCTTACTGTGTTCGATGTAAAAATAAAAGTTTGTATTTTTAATTACGCTAGCAAAAACATAGTAAAGAGATCCACATATTAATTGAAGTTTTTTTTTTGTTTTAGCAGCTCAACAGCAGCCCTCAATAGTTCTGGAAAAAAAAGAAAACTGTCCCTGAAAAGATCCAACTCGTCTATCAAGAGCGCACGTATTGAGCCATCCGTGTCGAATGAAGCCATACCCACTTCATGTAGATGAAGTGGGTATGGCTTCATTCGGCTGTAGAGCTGCCACACAAAATGTGAGTACAAGCAACAATAACCAGATTGAATGTACCGTGTGCGGAGTTTTTGTGAAGAAACAATTCCATGCCAGTCATTTAAAAAGTAATTTACACAAAAAAAACGCAGCAGCTGCTCATCCGGAGCTAAATAATGTTCGCATAATAGAATCGGCTTTTGGAAACAGAATCGTAACATATAGGATAGTATCATCTGAAAAACAAGATAGTGTTCAATTTCAAACTCCTGAATTATTTTTACAGGGAATAAAAGACACCATGTATAAATTAATTAAAAAAGGCATAAACGAATTAACGGTGATCAAAGTTAATTTTATTTTGAATGCCGATTTCGTTCAAGAAACAAAAGAAATATCAAATAATTTTGATTTCCAAACATTTAATTACATGTTTTGTCAAGGTGATGATATCGATACTATATTTAATTTATTGGAAAAAGAAATCTCTAATAAAGTGTGTAACTTTGAGAAAAAGGATAGCGGTTGGAGTCTTGACAAAATAAAATATCTTGATATGAATGTTAATAAATTCAATCCACTTCGGGGATCATCATACATTGATCTACCGCACTGTATTAAGTTAAAAAAAGCCGTTATAAATGTAAAAAATCTTGATGTGCAGTGTTTTAAATGGGCTGTCTTATCTGCTTTATACCCAGTGCAACGTCACGCAGACAGGGTAACTTCATACATGGGGCATGAAAACAGATTGAACTTTGATGGTATACCGTTCCCTGTAAAAATAAAAGATATTGGGAAATTTGAAAAAAATAATAATATTAGTATCAATGTATTTGGGTTAGAATGTGACACTCAGTCAAAATCTTACAGTGTTGTGGGGCCGCTGCATTTTACTAAATGTCGTAAGGAGACTCATATTAATCTTTTGTACATCACAAGTGGAACCCGGGGGCATTACTGCTACATCAAAAAACGCCAGCGACGACCCTAATTAAGGGCTCGCCCCGCAAGTAGTAGGTATTCGCGGGCTCTAGAGCACTTAATATGCATGGCTGGCTTTTTTTTAATAGCGACTTGTTGTCTTCGCAAAAAACGCCAGCGACGACCCTAATTAAGGGCTCGGCCCGGCAGTAGTAGGTATTCGCGGGTTCTAGACCACTTAATATGCATGGCTGGCTTTTTTTTAATAGCGACTCGTTGTTTTCGCAAAAAACGCCAGCGACGACCCTAATTAAGGGCCCGGCCCGGCAGTAGTAGGTATTCGCGGGTTCTAGACCACTTAATATGCATGGCTGGCTTTTTTTTAATAGCGACTCGTTGTTTTCGCAAAAAACGCCAGCGACGACCCTAATTAAGGGCTCGGCCCGGCAGTAGTAGGTATTCGCGGGTTCTAGACCACTTAATATGCATGGCTGGCTTTTTTTTAATAGCGACTCGTTGTTTTCGCAAAAAACGCCAGCGACGACCCTAATTAAGGGCTCGGTCCGGCAGTAGTAGGTATTCGCGGGCTCTAGACCACTTAATATGCATGGCTGGCTTTTTTTTAATAGCGACTCGTTGTTTTCGCAAAAAACGCCAGCGACGACCCTAATTAAGGGCCCGGCCCGGCAGTAGTAGGTATTCGCGGGCTCTAGACCACTTAATATGCATGGCTGGCTTTTTTTTAATAGCGACTCGTTGTTTTCGCAAAAAACGCCAGCGACGACCCTAATTAAGGGCTCGGCCCGGTAGTAGTAGGTATTCGCGGGCTCTAGACCACTTAATATGCATGGCTGGCTTTTTTTTAATAGCGACTCGTTGTTTTCGCAAAAAACGCCAGCGACGACCCTAATTAAGGGCTCGGCCCGGTAGTAGTAGGTATTCGCGGGTTCTAGACCACTTAATATGCATGGCTGGCTTTTTTTTAATAGCGACTCGTTGTTTTCGCAAAAAACGCCAGCGACGACCCTAATTAAGGGCTCGGCCCGGCAGTAGTAGGTATTCGCGGGCTATGTCAAACGAGAAGAGTTAGCTAAAGGAAGCAAGGAAGTGGAAATGATAGGACATTTACATGGAGATATTTTTAATCAAGAAAAGTACTTAATTAACGGTGTGGAAATGCGTGTTAAATTAGTGCGTACAAAAGAATCTTTTAATCTTATGACTGCTTCCAATGACGTTAAATTTAAAGTACAGATTTGCGATGCCACTCTAATCATACGTAGATCAAGAATCAATCCATCTGTCTTACTAGCTCATCAAAAAGTTTTATCAACCACCACTGCTAAATACCCCGTAACACGAGCTGAAGTAAAAGTATTAACAATTCCTTCTGGAGTTCAGGGCAAAACACTTGATAATATATTTCTTGGTCAAGTACCAAAAAGATGTATTGTAGGGTTTGTAGATAATGCGGCATTTAACGGTAGTCTGAATACAAACCCTTTTGACTTTCACAACCAGGGCGTTAATTCATTTAGTTTGTATGTGGATGGACAGCAGATTCCCTCTAAGACCTTGCAACCATCTTTTGGAGACAAAGTGTTCACTTCTGCATATCACACTTTATTCTCGGGAACTGGAATTCATTTTCTGAATGAAGGCAACTCTATATCTCTGGAGGATTACCCTGAAGGTTATTGTCTGATGGCCTTTGATTTTACACCAGATTTATCTTCCAATTCCAATTCGCACTGGAATCTAATAAGACATGGTAGTGTCCGGCTGGAAGTGCGATTTGATCAGGCTCTTACGAAAACGTTAAATTGCATCGTTTATGCAGAGTTCGATAACGTGATTGAAATAAATAAAAATCGAGATGTGAATGTAGACTACAATAGCTAAAATATAAAATATGAAGCTTATGTATTTTATCATTATTCATCAACTGATCCATTGTTGTTGTAAACGTATTTGTACTGCAAAATGAATACACATCAACTACAAATGTTTATGAGGAAAATTAACCCTAAAATAAAGTTTAATTTGTTTGCTGCAAATCAAATACCAATTTTTGTTAATGCGCCATTTGGTTTGATAAGTAATTTAGACCCCGATACAAAACCTGGATCACATTGGGTTGCTATTTGTATAAACGAGTGTGGTGTTGGAGAATATTTTGATTCTTATGGGCGGAAACCGACTGGATATCATAAGTCTTTTTTGGATAGAAACACAAAAATGTGGGTTTATAATAGCATGAAATTACAGAATTATTTCACATCAGTTTGCGGATATTATTGTTTAGTTTATTTGTACTTCAAATATAAAAATAGCACAATGTTAAGGTTTTTGAAATGTTTTTCTGATAATTCTTTATGTAATGATATATTGATAGTAAATATGTTTCAGGCAATATTTTTGTAATAAATTCATAAAGTACCTTGTAATGAAATAGGTTTGTAAAAGTTTTTGATAAATAAATTTTGTAAACATATATATATTTTTTTATTTCAATTTGTAGTAAGTACCCAAATAGAACCACTGTTGCAGCTGCATGCATTCCATATATTTTTTTATTTATGGTAGTTATTTTGTTTAGGAAGGGAAATCTGCAAGTTGAGACATGTCTAAGCTGCGTACACTGATCCAATCACATATGTGTAAAAAAAAAGGGTCTCTTAATGGATTTATTTTTAAATTTATGAAAGACTGGTCACATGCAGGTCGACTTCTATTGTGATCAAAGAGGCAGTGATGGACTTACGTATGG